>WNWK01006216.1:0-108855 GCA_009830355.1 Cherax destructor | reverse complement strand
TACCTCTCTTCCCTTTCCACCCTCTCTTTTTTTTCCCTACCCTCTTTCTTCCTTTCCTACTACCTCTTTCTTCCTTTCCTACTCCCTCTCTTCTTCCTTTCCTACTACCTCTTTTTCCCTTTTTCCTCTTCCTTCTGCCCCGTCCCTGCCCGGGGCCTATATATCCCCCTCCTTCTCCCTTCATGTTAGTGTGACTTTGTAAATGGTCCAAGTCGGACCGGAACGTCGGGGAAAGCTCCTCCCCCCTACGTGTTTGTTTTTTGGCAGGATGGGTATTGGGTGACTATCGCCCACATGGGGGTCGGGGTTTTTTTAAAAGCTATCAGACAAAACAGGGCAAAGGTGTAGCTGACCTGAGTAACTTTTGACTGGGCCTATCTTGTCCCTAATCTTACTTCTGTATACCTGAAAAAATCCTTTTGGGTTAGTCTTGATTCTCTTGCAACTTTAACCTCATAGTCTCTTTTTGCTTTTCTTATTCCCTTTTTTATTTCTCTCTTTAATTGAATATATTGATTACTTAATTGCCCCTCTCCTCTTTTGATTCGCCTATATATGCCTCTCTTTTGACCAATGAGATGTTTTAATCTATTGTTCATCCACTTTCCCATTACATTGTTAAATGCTCCAAACTTCAGAACACCCGTGACTTAACCTGATTCTTTTTTTCCCCTTCTCCCTCTTCCCCTTTCCTCTTTATCCTTTGGGCTTTCTTTCTTCTGCCTTGGGTATTTGGTCCATTACTATTATGGTTTCCCCCTTTGTGTTCTTGTTCCTACCCTTTGTGGGCCCCTAGCTCCCTTGCAGTGCTCCTCTTTCTTAGTCTTTGACTGTCTCCACCACTACTACTACTACCTCTACCACTACCTCTCTTTTTCCTTTCCTACTACCTCTCTTCTTCCTTTCCTACTACCTCTCTTCTTCCTTTCCTACTACCTCTCTTCTTCCTTTCCTACTACCTCTCTTCTTACTTTCCTACTACCTCTCTTCTTCCTTTCCTACTACCTCTCTTCTTCCTTTCCTACTACCTCTCTTCTTCCTTTCCTACTACCTCTCTTCTTCCTTTCCTACTTCCTCTCTAGTCCCGTCCCTGTCTGCTGGCCTATATATACTCCCTCCTTCTCTCCTTCATGTTAGTGTGACTTTGTAAATGGTCCAAGTCGGACCGGAACGTCGTGGTAAGCTCCTCTCTCCTACGTGTTTGTTATTTGTGCAGGATGGGTATTGGGTGACTATCGCCCACATGAGGGGTACGGGGGTTCTTTAAAAGCTATCAGACACAACAGGGCAGTGTATAATGAGTGTAAGCTTCCTAGGGAGAGTAGGACGTGTGCAGGGGGACAGTCCCAGCGTCGTCCCTGTGGAAGAATGAGGAAATTTTTTGAACAATGATCGGGGCTTTTGAACCTTGCAGAGGTTTTCTTTCCTTCCTGAATTGAAGTTCCAGAAGTTGGTCAGCACTGGACACTCAGCACTCCATAATCAGTACTCCACGCTCAGCACTCCACGCTCAGCACTCCACGCTCAGCACTCCACGCTCAGCACTCCACGCTCAGCACTCCACGCTCAGCACTCCACGCTCAGCACTCCACGCTCAGCACTCCACGCTCAGCACTCCACGCTCAGCACTCCACGCTCAGCACTCCACGCTCAGCAGTGGACTCCGTGTTTACCACGAAAAACTTAACGCCCTTGAAGATTATTTTGAAGGTTCTTTTAATGTTCCAGTGATAGATTATAATAATAGTATTACAGAGGTACTCCTTCCAGTAGTAGATGGTAGTTGATAGTAATAGATGGTAGTAAATAGTAATAGTAGATGGTAGTAGGTAGTAACATATGGTAGATTGTAGTAGATAGTAACAGATGGTAGTAGATAGTAACAGATGGTAGTAGATAGTAACAGATGGTAGTAGTAGATGGAAGTAGATAGTAGTAGTAGATGGTAGTATATAGTAACAGATGGTAGTAGATAATAGCAGATGGTAGCAGATAGTAACAGATGTTAAAAGATAGTAGTAGATGGTTGTAGATAGTATCAGACGGTGTAGACGGGACATTTCGCCCCTCGTGGATGAAGTCGCTAAATAAAAGGGCTTAATATGTTTGTGTGATTGCAGGTCGTCCCAGCGAGGGGATCAAACTTACCTTTGTCTCGTTCTTAAAATAATCTTACTCCACAACTACAAATACCGTCCACCTACGGCTCTGGTAGATCACTCGGTTCACAACGAAGGTAAGCATAGTTCGATTCCCAGGCTTGGCGAGACGTATAGTCAAATCAGGAAAAGTTTTGAAGATATGGACGCTTTCATTATTGACCCCAAGTAGGACACTATGTTCCCCAGAAGCCCTCCTCCCCCCCCACACCCCTAATAGCGACTAGCGAAGAGGCGGGGCCAGGAGCTATGGCTCGACTCCTGCACCCCCGCCCACACACACAACCTGGTACGTTCTGGCTACATTCCATGAATATGACACACACACATACACACACGTCTTTCCTGTACGTATAATTGATTATTTTCCCTGAACGCCCACGTTAAAGCTTCATATACGCATACACTAATAGTTCCTATACGCACATGTAAATGTTCCCTATACGCACGCTTAAATGTTTCATGTACGCAGCTTCTTCTGTCTTTCTATGTGTATTTTTATGTTTACAAAGTTTGTGCGTAGATGAGGTTCCCAAGTATAATTACAAACAAGTTGGTTTGAACTTATGACCAAGTTGTGCTGCTGTGTTTCAACTTACAATAATGTTACTTATATATAAAAGAATTGTGATTGTGTGTTCATCCATTGTGTGTTCATCCATTGTGTGTTCATCCATTATGTGTTCATCCATTGTGTTCATCCATTGTGTGTACATCCATTGTGTGTTCACCCATTGTGTGTTCATCCATTGTGTGTTCACCCATTGTGTGTTCATCCATTGTGTGTTCACCCATTGTGTGTTCACCCATTGTGTGTTCACCCATTGTGTTTTCACCCATTGTGTGTTCACCCATTGTGTGTTCACCCATTGTGTGTTCACCCATTGTGTTTTCACCCATTGTGTGTTTACCCATTGTGTGTTCACCCATTGTGTGTTCATCCATTGTGTGTTCACCCATTGTGTGTTCATCCATTGTGTGTTCACCCATTGTGTGTTCACCCATTGTGTGTTCACCCATTGTGTGTTCACCCATTGTGTTTTCACCCATTGTGTGTTTACCCATTGTGTGTTCACCCATTGTGTGTTCACCCATTGTGTGTTCACCCATTGTGTGTTCACCCAGTGTGTACTCAAACGTAGGTTGGGTCACATACATAGTGTGGAAGCGTGTCAGTCTGAGCTGGGAGACTTTAGCAGTGTCAGTCTGAGCTGGGAGACTTCAGTAGTGTCAGTCTGAGCTGGGAGACTTCAGCAGTGTCAGTCTGAGCTGGGAGACTTCAGCAGTGTCAGTCTGAGCTGGGAGACTTCAGTAGTGTCAATCTGAACTGGGAGACTTCAGCAGTGTCAGTCTGAGCTGGGAGACTTCAGTAGTGTCAATCTGAGCTATGAGACTTCAGTAGTGTCAGCCTGATCTGGGAGACTTCAGTAGTGTCAGCCTGATCTGGGAGACTTCAGTAGTGTCAGCCTGATCTGGGAGACTTCAGTAGTGTCAGCCTGATCTGGGAGACTTCAGTAGTGTCAGCCTGATCTGGGAGACTTCAGTAGTGTCAGCCTGAGCTGGGAGACTTCAGTGCGGTGATAAGAATATCGTCAAGTATTCCATTAAAAGTTGATCAAGTAGA
Source organism: Cherax destructor (assembly GCA_009830355.1). Taxonomy (NCBI): domain Eukaryota; kingdom Metazoa; phylum Arthropoda; class Malacostraca; order Decapoda; family Parastacidae; genus Cherax; species Cherax destructor. The sequence continues at coordinate 105,072 of WNWK01006216.1, read as the reverse complement.
CCAGTTTGAAAGGTTAACTTGGAGCACAGCTGCAGTGACAAACTTGGGAATTACCCTCCCTCAGGATATCCCATAAAATACACACAAGAAATGTAATCTTTATGAAGATCTCTACCATTCCAGAGCTGAGCAACAAAATATATAAACAGGGGAGAGAGAGAGAGAGAGAGAGAGAGAGAGAGAGAGAGAGAGAGAGAGAGAGAATAAAGATGAATTAAGACAATATAATAGAGTTACACACAATGTTTATGTATTTTTATATATCACTTCCGTATCACCCTGACACAGGGAACAGTAATCCTACCATCACTGTGTCTCGTATACATTTTTAATTTCCATCTATGTTTCCTTGTTTCCTCTTATCTCATGTTAAATAGTGTGTCCTCATATACCTTATTTCTTTCATTTAGTATCTTGTGGCTAGTTGTAGTATATTGTGGCTAGTTTTAGTATCTTGTGGCTAGTTTTAGTATCTTGTGGCTAGTTTTAGTATCTTGTGGCTAGTTTTAGTATCTTGTGGCTAGTTTTAGTATCTTGTGGCTAGTTGTAGTATATTGTGGCTAGTTTTAGTATCGTGTGGCTAGTTTTAGTATCTTGTGGCTAGTTGTAGTATCTTGTGGCTAGTTGTAGTATTTGTGGCTAGTTGTGTCTTGTTGCAGTTTGTATCTGTGACTAGTTTTGAGTATCTTGTGACTAGTTTCATATTTTGTGGATTAGATTGGTAGTTGTATATCTTTGGTGTGTTTAGTATCTTGTGGCTAGTTAGTATCCTTGGCTATTAGTATCTTGGCTGTGTAGTATCGTGGTAGTTGTAGTATCTCGTGGCTAGGTGAGACTGTGGCATAAAGTTTTAGTATCTTTGGCTAGTTGTAGTCACTTGGGCATTTTATATCTGAGTGTTTGTAGTGTTTGTATCTTGTGGCTAGTTTTAGTATCTTGTGTGTTGTATCTTGTGCTAGTTGTAGTATCTTGTGGCTAGTTGTAGTATCTTGTGGCTAGTTTTAGTATCTTGTGGCTAGTTGTAGTATCTTGTGGCTAGTTTTAGTATCTTGTGGCTAGTTTTAGTATCTTGTGGCTAGTTTTAGTATCTTGTGGCTAGTTGTAGTATCTTGTGGCTAGTTTTAGTATCTTGTGGCTAGTTTTAGTATCTTGTGGCTAGTTGTAGTATCGTGTGGCTAGTTTTAGTATCTTGTGGCTAGTTGTAGTATCTTGTGGCTAGTTGTAGTATCTTGTGGCTAGTTGTAGTATCGTGTGGCTAGTTTTAGTATCTTGTGGCTAGTTGTAGTATCTTGTGGCTAGTTTTAGTATCTTGTGGCTAGTTTTAGTATCTTGTGGCTAGTGTTGCGCTTGTCTGCAGTTGTCAGGACCAGTTCCTTGAGTCTCTTCAAGGTGCACAACTTTCACCACTGGGACTAGTTAGGTTGTAAATCTTTGAATGTGTATTAGTGACCTGTAGCGCAGTGGTCAGCGCACTCGGCTCACAACTTACTGGTAACGGGATTGAATCTCGGGTAGGGTGAGACGTGCCACCAAGTTTTCTTATATCCATTTTCTCTGTTCACTTAGCAATAAATAACCTGAGTGTTTGTCGAGTGTTTGGGTACCTTCTCGGGTACGACTAAATGCTACAATAAACACCCTCAAGACCTTCCTAATCGCTCATTCTAATGTGAAAACCAGGGTTTGCTCTGTGGGCTTCACGCTGGTGCTGCATACTCGAGAATTGATCTTACATTTGTCGGACTGCTAGCATCGTCAACAGGAAGGGCTGGTCTGGGACCAAGTTACCGAGGAGATGACTCTAGCAACTATCAATTAGTGGTCATCGGGTATTACTGAGTTGAAGGAATTATTGTGTAGAGTATTAAATATAATTCTTCTCTTTCTGAGCCAACCAGGAGGACCAGCACCCACCCCCACCCCACTCCTGCAGCTACTGTATGTTACTGTTGCATGCAACACAACCTCCACTCTGTTACTGTTGCATGCAACACAACCTCCAGTCTGTTACTGTTGCATGCAACACACACTCAACTCCCACTCTACTGCTCTATAACATTTACAGTTGTCTGTCGCAGACTAAGATGTTATTGGCCGGAAATAACTAAGAGTTGACCTTTAACATCAAGGATTACCTCTCACTTCTGATTCCGGCAGTGAATTTCCACATTTAGAATCATGCATCACCTATACGATTATATATGTACTCCCATGGTTCACTATTCAATATTTATCCCAATTTTGTCTTTGGGTACCTATAATTTTTATAATAATAATAATAATAATAATAATAATAATAATAATAATAATAATATTATTATTATTATTATTATTATTATTATTATTATTATTATTACTATTATTATTATTATTATTATTATTATTATTAAAGATGAACTACTGGTCAGCTTTAACAAGAACTTAAAATAACTGCTGATATCAAGGGTAGTGTGCTGGAAGCCAGGTGACATAATTACTGAAGACATCAGAAACAGTAAAGAGATGAGGTCTACCTACCTGGAGTATACCTGGAGGGTATTCCGGGGATCAACGCCCCTGCGGCCCGGTCCATGACCAGGCCTCCTGGTGGATCAGGTCCTGATCAACGAGGCCGTTACTGCTGGCAGCACGTAGTCCAACGTACGAACCACAGCCGGGTTGATCCGGTACTGACTTTAGGTATCTGTCCAGCTCCCTCCTGATGGTAGCCAGGGGTCTATTGGTAATTCCCCTTATGGCTGGTGGGAGGCTGTTGAACAGTCTTGGGCCCCGGACACTTATTGTATTTTCTCTTAGTGTACTAATGGCGCCACTACTTTTCACTGGAGGTATGTTGCATCGTCTGCCAAGTCTTTTGCTTTCGTAGGGAGTGATTTGTATGTGCAGATTAGGGACCAGTTCCTCCAGGATCTTCCAGGTGGTCAGTCTGACCTCAACCTTGAGAAAGTACGTCTAAGGTGGTCAGTCCCTTAACGTTGAGAAAGGACGTCTAAGATGGTCAGTCCCTCAACCTTGACAAGCATTCAGCTTCACAGCTTCGATAAGAAGTCATGGTCCCAAAAATATTCACCACTGGGAAATGTTTTGTAGCGCCAGGAAGAAGCAAGAAGCTCCGCCTCTGCTCTCAGGACCAATATAAATACTTGATCACGCTCCTCATTCCTGTGTATTGTGCTGGAGAGGACCTTAGATGTAGGTCCAAATATATACTACCATTCTTCCTCTGTATCCCACCTTCTCTTCCATATTATTGACCACACTATGTGTAACTTCCACAGCAGTGAGAACCAGCAGTGTCTGCCACAGCAGTGACCATCAGTAGTGTCTACCTCAGCAGTGACCATCATCAGTGTCTACTACAGCAGTGACCATCAGTAGTGTCTACCTCAGCAGTGACCAACAGCAGTGTCTGCCACAGCAGTGACCACAAGCAGTGTCTACCACATCAGTGACCAACAGTAGTGTCTACCTCAGCAGTGACCAACAGTATTGTCCATCAGTAGTGTCTACCACAACAGTGACCAACAGCAGTAACCACCAGCAGTGTCTACCACAGCAGTGACCAACAGCAGTAACCACCAGCAGTATCTACCACAGCAGTGACCAACAGCAGTAACCACCAGTAGTGTCTACCACAGTAGTGACCAACAGTAGTGACCACCAGTAGTGTCTACCACAGCAGTGACCAACAGTAGTGACCACCAGTAGTGTCTACCACAGTAGTGACCAACAGCAGTAACCATCAGTAGTGTCTACCACAGTAGTGACCAACAGTAGTGACCACCAGCAGTGTCTACCACAGCAGTGACCAACAGTAGTGACCACCAGTAGTGTCTACCACAGTAGTGACCAACAGCAGTAACCACCAGTAGTGTCTACCACAGCAGTGACCAACAGTAGTGACCACCAGCAGTGTCTACCACAGCAGTGACCAACAGTAGTGACCACCAGTAGTGTCTACCACAGTAGTGACCAACAGCAGAAACCACCAGTAGTCTCTACCACAGCAGTGACCAACAGCAGTAACCACCAGCAGTGTCTACCACAGCAGTGACGATGGTGGCAGTGAAGGTTCGTGTCTACACTGTGCTAATGCTGCTGCTTCTATGTACATCTCTCCTCACAGTGGGTAAGTTACTCTCGTATACTATCTTACAACAAATATATTTCTCTGAAAAAAATGTAAATATTTATTGGGGAAATATGTGGATGGAGGGGATGATGTGTTGCAGATAAAGCAACAGTCACCTTGTTTGTGTTACAGAGAGCAAGAAACACAAAATAAAGTCGACATCGCAGAAGTTTGAGCTCAAGATTGTTGGGGGAGAAAATGCCAAGACCCCCGGAGTGGTAAGTTATGATTTCAGGGAAATTCTGAGCCATTCATCATGCAAAACTCTGCTCTAACTCTTCCAAAGACGACTATGGAGGAAATCGGTTCTTGACTCGCTGTTCCAATTACCCCCACAGATGATCCATAATGAATATACATATAAATATGCAATAAGATCACAGTTGATATCATAAATATGAAAAATAACCACGTTATTATTATAATCAAAACCAAGCGCTAGACCCACTAGGGTCATAAAAAATAACCACAGAGAAAAAATAGTGAAATTCCAAGCACTTTCGTGATTTCTCACATTATCAAGTGAGAAATCACGAAATCGCTTGGAATTTCACTATTTTTTCACTGCGGTTATTTTACACATATCAGTATATACGCACTTTTTTTTTTGCTGTCTCTAAGTTATCTAAATATCTCCTCAGCCTTTTTTTCTATTCGTAAAAAATATATATACTGCTTGTTTTTATTCCCACCTCATAATTACCTATTGTTCTATAATCATCAATGTCTTCACCTGTACCAAAACATTATTAACCTTTATCACTCTTCTCTTCAAGCTCATTTTCCTTTAAATATAATAATAATGATGTTTACACTTCCTTTACTTTTTTAAAATTGTTGAATTTCTCTCCGTCTCTGTCTGTCTGTCTGTCTGTCTGTGTCTCTCTCCTTCTCGTATTTCCTCTTAGTTTTGCTTCTAGTCAAGAAGCATGTTGCAGACACCTGTGTCACCCCACTGGTCACTATGTTGCAGACACTTGTGTCACCCCACTGGTCACTATGTTGCAGACACTTGTGTCACCCCACTGGTCACTATGTTGCAGACACTTGTGTCACCCCACTGGTCACTATATTGCAGACACTTGTGTCACCCCACTGGTCATTATGTTGCAGACACTTGTGTCACCCCACTGGTCACTATGTTGCAGACACTTGTGTCACCCCACTGGTCACTATGTTGCAGACACTTGTGTCACCCCACTGGTCACTATGTTGCAGACACTTGTGTCACCCCACTGGTCACTATGTTGCAGACACTTGAGTCACCCCACTGGTCACTATGTTGCAGACACTTGAGTCACCCCACTGGTCACTATGTTGCAGACACTTGAGTCACCCCACTGGTCACTATGTTGCAGACACTTGAGTCACCCCACTGGTCACTATGTTGCAGACACTTGTGTCACCCCACTGGTCACTATGTTGCAGACACTTTAGTCACCCCACTGGTCACTATATTGCAGACACTTGTGTCACCCCACTGGTCACTATATTGCAGACACCTGTGTCACCCCACTGGTCAGTACTTTACGAGAACTTTCTTTCCTCTGGTCACTGTTCTCATATTTCTGGTCTCAAAGAGACAAATCAAGAGCACACATCACCAGCTTTTCTTTAAAATCAAAATTCAGCTCATCCTCCCAGTTCTTGTTCTAATTTTCTATGATGCAACTATAGAAAGCTAGATATTTTTGTGACTGTCACCATACCACAGCATTATAATTATAATCATACACAAATAATGGTCCGACTTGGAACATTTACAAAGTTCTATGTGCGGGTTATTTGAGCATTATTCTAGTCAAGGTATTGTGACTTTCTGTTCATTATAATAATAAGTAAGCGATAAAGCCACAAGGGTGATACAGCGGTGCAGGGTAGAGTGTGCTGAAGGTTTAATGTACTTGATCAAAGACTAGCGGAGGTGGAGAGTATAACACCGGTAGAGTTAGTAAGGTCGGTGAGGAGTGCTAGAGTATAACACAGGTATAGTTAGTAAGGTCGGTGAGGAGTGCTAAAGTATAACACAAGTACAGTTAGTAAGGTCGGTGAGGAGTGCTAGAGTATAACACAGGTAGAGTTAGTAAGGTCGGTGAGGAGTGCTAGAGTATAACACAGGTAGAGTTAGTAAGGTCGGTGAGGAGTGCTAGAGTATAACACAGGTAGAGTTAGTAAGGTCGGTGAGGAGTGCTAGAGTATAACACAGGTAGAGTTAGTAAGGTCGGTGAGGAGTGCTAGAGTATAACATATGTATAGTTAGTAAGGTCGGTGAGGAGTGCTACAGTATAACACAGGTAGAGTTAGTAAGGTCGGTGAGGAGTGTTACAGTATAACACAGGTAGAGTTAGTAAGGTCGGTGAGGAGTGCTAGAGTATAACATAGGTAGAGTTAGTAAGGTCGGTGAGGAGTGCTAGAGTATAACATATGTATAGTTAGTAAGGTCGGTGAGGAGTGCTACAGTATAACACAGGTAGAGTTAGTAAGGTCGGTGAGGAGTGTTACAGTATAACACAGGTAGAGTTAGTAAGGTCGGTGAGGAGTGCTAAAGTATAACACAGGTAGAGTTAGTAAGGTCGGTGAGGAGTGCTAGAGTATAACATATGTATAGTTAGTAAGGTCGGTGAGGAGTGCTACAGTATAACACAGGTAGAGTTAGTAAGGTCGGTGAGGAGTGCTAGAGTATAACATAGGTAGAGTTAGTAAGGTCGGTGAGGAGTGCTAGAGTATAACATATGTATAGTTAGTAAGGTCGGTGAGGAGTGCTAGAGTATAACACAGGTAGAGTTAGTAAGGTCGGTGAGGAGTGCTAGAGTATAACACAGGTAGAGTTAGTAAGGTCGGTGAGGAGTGCTACAGTATAACACAGGTAGAGTTAGTAAGGTCGGTGAGGAATGCTAGAGTATAACACAGGTATAGTTAGTAAGGTCGGTGAGGAGTGCTAGAGTATAACACAGGTAGAGTTAGTAAGGTCGGTGAGGAGTGCTAGAGTATAACATAGGTAGAGTTAGTAAGGTCGGTGAGGAATGCTAGAGTATAACACAGGTATAGTTAGTAAGGTCGGTGAGGAGTGCTAGAGTATAACACAGGTAGAGTTAGTAAGGTCGGTGAGGAGTGCTACATTATAACACAGGTGGAGTTAGTAAGGTCGGTGAGGAGTGCTACAGTATAACACAGGTGGAGTTAGTAAGGTCGGTGAGGAGTGCTAGAGTATAACACAGGTGGAGTTAGTAAGGTCGGTGAGGAGTGCTAGAGTATAACACAGGTAGAGTTAGTAAGGTCGGTGAGGAGTGCTAGAGGGAGAATAAACAAAGTCTCTGTAAGAAACCATGGCCGACCAAAAGTTAAAAGAGGGACGAAGATAGTCAGGTAAGATATACACGATCTGCTGGGATAAAATAAGATATTAATAAGTTTTTTTCTCTGACACACAGGGCGCACTGTCCAGCTCCTTATCCTTCCCTTCAGACAGAAAAGGTCCAGGTCCTACCATCGTGTTTGGCAGCTCGAAGCGTCCACAACCATACCGTCGATGGTTTAACTAAAACCATCTTTAATAACCACTGATCTTGGATGAGTCTATCAGTGAGCTGTTTACAAAATAAACGTTTTTGTTTTCCTCGTTTGTGTTTCATTATTATTTTTGTCGATTATTATTTTTCATGAAGGGCTAAATCCGTGAGGGTGATACAGCGCCTGGGGACTAGGAGGTGATCAGGATTGATCCATGAAAGAGGAGGGTAGCTCTCAGTTCCCTGGATCAAGAGCCCTTCACCAGGATCAAGCCTCATCCCCCGGTCACCGCGTAGGGGTACAATGTCGTAAGACATGTAGATGGATTATTATAATCACAACTAAACATGTAGATGTAGACGGACTGACGGAATAGACGGAGAAGCGAGAGGATGGATAGAGGGTCAGACTGCTGTAAAGGGAACCCTGGGACGACACACCCAGGAAACTCCTTGTTTATCACAGTTACTCCCACAGTTATAACAAACTTTTGAAAGGTCACTCCATAAGTCTTCTTGACCTTGAAGGTCAGTAGACGAGTCTTTCAAGGTCATTACAAGAGTCCTTCTGACTTAAGAGGCACGTTGTAGATGTCTGAGCTCAGACCTCTACAACATAACTGTCATCAAAGATTTGTTAAGTTATACCATGAATTAAGGAAAGATCCTGGACTTCACCTTACGAAACATACAAAGCAAATGCGCTAATAATTATGGACAAGGTAGATTATAGTGGAAAAATGAACATGTTATTAGAAGATAGGGGTACTTAAAGATTCTATGTCACATCATCCTCTCATGTTCCTTCACCTTCAGGTCATGTTCTTCACACCTTCACAGCAGCAACACACCTTCATGACTCTCCTCACCCTCATTTAAAACACAACTATATCTTACAAACTAGAAATAACATTCTAATAACGAACGAGGCAGAAATTATCACGCTGGATTCGGAAAGAAGTGAGCGTAGCTAAAATTACTTGGATCAAGAAGCCTTCACCAGGATCAAGGCAACTCCTCCCATTCTCTTCTTTGTAGGAAATTAGTCTAATGGGAGATTTAAGATAGTTGCTGGGAGATTACAGCAATTATCTTACGCAAGTAGTCCTGGAATCCACCCCAACGTTCAGTTGCAGTGTAACAAGGGGACTCAACAACCTGGTGGTGGACAGGACCACAAGGGGAGAGCTACCCACCATGTCTTTAGCCACACGAAAAAGTGGCATTATCAGCTATACCCTGCACAACAGCATTCTAGTCTAGGTATCAGAAGGTATCACTACTGATACCTACTACTGATACTAATTTCAGAAAATCCTGCATATTAGTGGAATAAGCTTAGTTACGACCTGCTTGCCTTGTTCATACATGTCTGTAGCATTAATTCTGTACTCTTGTAGCTTGCTGTAGCCTCAGATAAATGTCAAGTTGCTCACTCGCAGGTACGATAGCGATGGTGCGAGTGATGGTGAATGTGCTTTCTTTTTTGTGTCGCCTTTTCCTAGTGAAAAAGCCCTGTGTGTTAAAAATATCCCGAGATAGACACCACATCACTGTAACACCACATCACTGCAACACCACATCACTGTAACACCACATCACTGTAACACCACATCACTGTAACACCACATCACTGTAACACCGCATCACTGTAACACCACATCACTGTAACACCACATCACTGTTACACCACATCACTGTAACACCACATCACTGTAACACCACATCACTGTAACACCACATCACTGTTACACCACATCACTGTAACACCGCATCACTGTAACACCACATCACTGTAACACCACATCACTGTAACACCACATCACTGTAACACCGCATCACTGTAACAATGCATCACTGTAACACCACATCACTGTAACACCGCATCACTGTAACAATGCATCATTGTAACACCACATCACTGTAACACCGCATCACTGTAACACCACATCACTGTAACACCACATCACTGTAACACCGCATCACTGTAACAATGCATTACTGTAACACCACATCACTGTAACACCGCATCACTGTAACAATGCATCATTGTAACACCACATCACTGTAACACCACATCACTGTAACAATGCATCACTGTAACACCGCATCACTGTAACAATGCATCATTGTAACACCACATCACTGTAACACCACATCACTGTAACACCACATCACTGTAACACCACATCACTGTAACACCGCATCACTATAACAATGCATCACTGTAACACCACATCACTGTAACACCGCATCACTGTAACAATGCATCATTGTAACACCACATCACTGTAACACCACATCACTGTAACAATGCATCACTGTAACACCGCATCACTGTAACAATGCATAACTGTAACACCACATCACTGTAACACCGCATCACTGTAACAATGCATCACTGTAACACCGCATCACTGTAACACCGCATCACTGTAACACCGCATCACTGTAACACCACATCACTGTAACAATGCATCATTGTAACACCACACCACTGTAACACCGCATCACTGTAACAATGCATCATTGTAACACCACATCACTGTAACACCACATCACTGTAACACCACATCACTGTAACACCACATCACTGTATTACCACATCACTGTAACACTGCATCACTGTAACAATGCATCATTGTAACACCACATCACTGTAACAATGCATCATTGTAACACCACATCACTGTAACAATGCATCATTGTAACACCACATCACTGTAACACCGCATCACTGTAACAATGCATCACTGTAACACCGCATCACTGTAACACCGCATCACTGTAACACCACATCACTGTAACAATGCATCATTGTAACACCACATCACTGTAACACCGCATCACTGTAACACCGCATCACTGTAACACCGCATCACTGTAACACCACATCACTGTAACAATGCATCATTGTAACACCACATCACTGTAACAATGCATCATTGTAACACCACATCACTGTAACACCACATCACTGTAACACCACATCACTGTAACACCACATCACTGTAACACCACATCACTGTATTACCACATCACTGTAACACTGCATCACTGTAACAATGCATCATTGTAACACCACATCACTGTAACAATGCATCATTGTAACACCACATCACTGTAACAATGCATCATTGTAACACCACATCACTGTAACACCACATCACTGTAACAATGCATCATTGTAACACCACATCACTGTAACAATGCATCATTGTAACACCACATCACTGTAACACCGCATCACTGTAACAATGCATCACTGTAACACCACATCACTGTAACAATGCATCATTGTAACACCACATCACTGTAACACCGCATCACTGTAACAATGCATCATTGTAACACCACATCACTGTAACACCACATCACTGTAACACCACATCACTGTAACACCGCATCACTGTAACACCACATCACTGTAACACCGCATCACTGTAACAATGCATCATTGTAACACCACATCATTGTAACACCACATCACTGTAACACCACATCACTGTGACGTCAAAGCTCCCGCTCCTTGTGGCTACTACGTCAGAGGATTCCCTCTCATTCCTAGGCAGACCCAAGACTGGATAGGACGCACTGGGGTACCTCTCCCACTCACGTAATATATCTACTCCACCATCCATCCGTGAGTTTACTTCCAACCATATTTACCTCTCCCAATACCCACCCGACAACACCACATCATTGTAACACCGCATCACTGTAACACCGCATCACTGTAACACCGCATCACTGTAACACCGTATCACTGTAACACCGCATCACTGTAACACCGCATCACTGTAACACTGCATTACACAAACAGTGGACATTTTATTTCACTTTATACAATGAATTTACCAAATTAATTCACTCTGAGTTACCCGGGTACTTCTTAAACAATGGTTCTCCATTATTAGCATATTCATGAGGAAGCGCTGATCCCGTAAGGGGGTCATACAGCCCTTAAGGAATGGGTGGTAATCAGGTTTGATCCGAGGAAATACAGGACAGCTTCACTTTCCTGGATGTAAAGCTCTTTACTTGTACCAAGGTACCCCATTCGAAGTGTTCGTAGTATTATACATGTCATACCATACCCATCCTGTGGGTGGTAGTCACCCCATACCCATCCTGTGGGAGGTAGTCACCTCATACCCATCCTGTGGGAGGTAGTCACCTCATACTCATCCTGTGGACGGTCGTCAAAATAAATCACAGAGACACATAAAGGGTGCAAGGACTGAGCCCCATAATGTGTGTTAGCTATGCAAATTACAGAGGTATTGATAATTATACAGTTCAATAAAAGAAGTGTGTCATCTGGCAGGAAGACAGTGAACAGCACCTGGCAGTCCTTGATCTCTAGACACCTTGTAAGCTCAACACTGTATCTCTAGACACCTTGTAAGCTCAACACTGTATCTCTAGACACCTTGTAAGCTCAACACTGTATCTCTAGACACCTTGTAAGCTCAACACTGTATTTCTAGACACCTTGTAAGCTCAACACTGTATCTCTAGACACCTTGTAAGCTCAACACTGTATCTCTAGACACCTTGTAAGCTGATAAATTAGACACAAATGCAACACTTGGGTATCTTTATTGTGGAAACGTTTCGCCACACAGTGGCTTCATCAGTCCAATACAAAGTAGAAAGTTGTAAGGAGGAGGAGTTTGAGGTAATCAGTCCCTCGGCCTGGAGTCGATGTGTTCAGTCCATCAATCTGGTAGTTAGTACAGCATAGGGCAATGGAGGTTGCTTATATACTGTAGACAGGTGAGGTGAAGCAGGAGGAGGCGGAGTCATAGTGGTACCATCCACTAGTCGAAGTAGGTCTTCGTCCGAAGGTTGGACAAGTGTTGAAGAATTCGTTTGTATCAGGATCCCAAGATGTTGCTGTGTCAGACAGGATGTAGACGAATGGTTCAGAAAACCGACAAGTTGATAAATTAGACACATATGCAACACTTGGGTATCTTTATTGTGGAAACGTTTCGCCACACAGTGGCTTCATCAGTCCAATACGAAGTAGAAAGTTGTGTCTAATTCATCAGTCCAATACAAAGTAGAAAGTTGTGTCTAATTTATCAACTTGTCGGTTTTCTGAACCATTCGTCTACATCCTGTCTGACACAGCAACATCTTGGGATCCTGATACAAACGAATTCTTCAACACTTGTCCAACCTTTGGACGAAGACCTACTTCGACTAGTGGATGGTACCACTATGACTCCGCCTCCTGCTGCTTCACCTCACCTGTCTACAGTATATAAGCAACCTCCATTGCCCTATGCTGTACTAACTACCAGATTGATGGACTGAACACATCGACTCCAGGCCGAGGACGTACCTCAAACTCCTCCTCCTTACAACTTTCTACTTTGTATTGGACTGATGAAGCCACTGTGTGGCGAAACGTTTCCACAATAAAGATACCCAAGTGTTGCATATGTGTCTAATTTATCAACTTGTCGGTTTTCTGAACCATTCGTCTACACCTTGTAAGCTCAACACTGTATCTCTAGACACCTTGTAAGCTCAACACTGTATCTCTAGACACCTTGTAAGCTCAACACTGTATCTCTAGACACCTTGTAAGCTCAACACTGTATCTCTAGACACCTTGTAAGCTCAACACTGTATCTCTAGACACCTTGTAAGCTCAACACTGTATCTCTAGACACCTTGTAAGCTCAACACTGTAGTCCTACAAGATTGCTAGAAGCGGCTGCTACTAGACAACACTGGTGAGCCTAGAGACAAGTGCATATCAAGCAAGAAACGTATGTTGTTAGACCAGAAAAAGTGGTAATCCCGGTGAAGTAGGTGGGTGATTCTCTCACTGTAAGTGGCCAGGGGAACGCTCATACGTATTATGCTCGCTTCCTCTTTCATCCAGGAATGATTCCACGTATATACTTCATGGGGTATTCTAAATATATTATATATGGCGGGAATAAAAGAGATTGTTGTTGGCGGGTCATTGAGAAGTGAGGTTTAGCAGTGTTTTCCCGGGGGTGTTCTTGAGCTTGCACCGCCAGCGGGTCGTGTTTGGGACCCGTGTGGGCCTTGGTGGGGCCCAGAGGCCCATGTTGGAGCCCCAGACCAAGGCGGATACTAGGGCTGGATATCACTGTAACCACATAAGAGACGTGATACCAAGAGCCCAAAGACAAATTACATTCTTTTATTTGTCGTCAGGGAACGAGTCCTGGAATACTGTTATGAATGCAAGACTTTAGTTCGTCTCTCCCAGGATGCTGCTATATATTTCTCTCGTTTTATAATCGTAAGAAAAAGCCAACCAGGGTTCATGTTTTGAAGAGCTCGTGTTGCTGAGTGCCGCAGAATGTTGTTTGTGACCGAGTACAAAGCCTTTATTCTACACCACAAGTTGGGAAGAGACCCGATGAGTAGTCTGGATGGGTAGGGGAGGTGGGGAGGATAGGAGGCTTGGAGAGGTGAGGGAGGACAGCAGCGGAGGAGTGTTGTTTTGGGGGGGAATGAGGGGGTGAGTCAGGTAGAATGCTTTAAATGCCAAGGAAGAGTTGCATGTGCAGTTCAGTAGTGGTGTTGAGGTTGCTGAAGGAAGACATCTATAGCTCTCCTTCTGTGCGTGTGTGTGTGCGTGTCTTGCAGTGTGTACACCACTCCTGTGCGTCTACTGTGTATCCTTCACACGGTGAGTCCACACGTTCACATGATGTACACAGCCCCATGTATACCTACTCAGAGGTCGACTGATTTCTCCATTTAGGTGTGTGTTCACCCCTCCTGTGTCATATAGTGTGTTCACCCCTCCTGTGTCATACAGTGTGCTCACCCCTCCTGTGTCATATAGTGTGCTCACCCCTCCTGTGTCATATAGTGTGCTCACCCCTCCTGTGTCATATAGTGTGCTCACCCCTCCTGTGTCATATAGTGTGCTCACCCCTCCTGTGTCATATAGTGTGCTCACCCCTCCTGTGTCATATAGTGTGCTCACCCCTCCTGTGTCATATAGTGTGTTCACCCCTCCTGTGTCATATAGTGTGTTCACCCCTCCTGTGTCATATAGTGTGTTCACCCCTCCTGTGTCATATAGTGTGTTCACCCCTCCTGTGTCATATAGTGTGCTCACCCCTCCTGTGACTTATGTCTCACCTACACGGTCAGTCTTCACTTTCAGATGGAGTATGTGCACAACCATTGCATAACTTCACTGCTAGGCACAGTACTATCACTGCTAGGCACAGTACTATCACTGCTAGGCACAGTACTATTACTGCTAGGCACCCTACTATCACTGCTGGCACAGTACCACCATTACTAGGCAGATTACCACCAGTGTTAGGATCCTCCCAGCGTCCGTGTTGAAGGTCTCCCAGCGCCCGTGTTAAAGATCCTCCCAGCGTCCGTGTTGAAAGTCCTCCCAGCGTCCGTGTTGAAGGTCCTCCCAGCGTCCGTGTTGAAGATTCTCCCAGCGTCCGTGTTGAAGGTCTCCCAGCATCCTAGACAAATGTTGTTGTGTACAGAGTGCAGGCTCAGTTATCAAGAATTCACTGGTTGCAATGGCGTCCTGCCAACGTACGTAAACAGTGACAAGGGCAGCAAGAACAAGTACATAAACAGTGACACAAGAAACTGAACAAGCTTCTGTTGGGACAACATTTCGCTCTGTGTAGAGCTTTATCAAACTGCAAAATAAACCTGTACACTGAGCGAAACTTTGTTACTGACAGCATGTTTTTGCAACCGGTGTGTACAGATCCCCAGATCCATAGTGTGTGTGTTTCCCTGTACACTGTAAGGATGTACAAGTGCTGAGTTCAGATTTGCTGTACACTGTGAGGTTGTACACGTGGTGTATAACCTTACCTCCAGGAAAAAATCTTAATAGAACAATAATAATAATAATAATAATAATAAATATTTACGTGCACGTTCTTCTTAGTGTGTACACGAGATATCACTTAAATTTGTATAGGTTTGCTATCATTTGATTCTTCTTATGTTAATGACCATAACATCACTCCTGTATTATTGACCACTCTGTGTTTACCTCCCACAGTAGTGGCTAGACTAGCTGTACCTGGTATAGTAGTGACCACTACCAGCAAGTGTCTGCCTAACTAGTGACCAGCAGCAAGTGTCTGCCTAACTAGTGACCAGCAGCAAGTGTCTGCCTCACTAGTGACCACCAGCAGCAGTGTCTGCCACAGCAGCGATGATGGTGGCAGTGAAGGCTCGTGTTATGTACATCCTGCTCTTTACGCTCCTGATGCTGCTTCTCGTCACATCTCCCATCACTGTGGGTAAGTCACCCATGATGCTATCATGACAAAATGTAATCATTGCAGAGATGTGTATGGGGAAGAAGAGATGAAGGGAGAAGAATAGATCCAGCAGATAAAGTAACTACTACACCTTCCTTTCTTGTGTTGCAGAAAGCAAGAGGCACAAAGGAAGATTAACAGGGGAGGTCTACAAGATCGCTGGTGGACAAAATGCGGCCGCTCCTGGCGTGGTAAGAGAGAGAGAGAGAGAGAGAGAGAGAGAGAGAGAGAGAGAGAGAGAGAGAGAGAGAGAGAGAGAGAGAGAGAGAGAGAGAGACTTTTTATCACGTCTAGTTTTTCTTCATAAGTCCTCTATTTATTTTATATCTATAAAATAATTACGATTGCCCATTTATTCCCAACTCATACTGACCTACTGGTCCATAATCTTCAATGTCTTCACTTGCACTTATTCTCTTATACATCACGGTATATTACTTCATCTCGTCATTCTTAGCATGAATGCCAACTTCAAACAACTTAATAATGATCTGTTTTTCTCAACTCTTTCTTTCAGAAAACTATTACAATTTTCATCTTCTTATCTGATACTCCTCTGGGAATATTTCATCTGTTATTGACCTTGTTAATTTTGTGTCTACTCGTGTTAATATATCCCTTATTCTTGTGGCACCCCACTAGTGACCCTACCCCATGAGGACGTCTTCCATCCGATCTGTCATTTTCTTATAGTACAAAAATTGAGATTGATAAAAAAAAATTCTTAATCAAATAGTCAACCTATCGTCCTTTAACCTGCTGTAGCATAATCTGTGACTATGATAGTACTATCAGTATAACACAGCAGGTTAGGTATACAGTGCACCATCTTGCTAAGATAAACGTAAATAACAAAAGTATTTCTCTGGCACACACACAGGGGGCGCTCTCCAGCTTCTCACCCTTCGCTGACGACAGAAACAATCCAGGTCCGTCCATCGTATTTGGTAACTTCAGGCGCCAACAACCATTCCGTCGATGGCAGAACTATTACCAACCATACAACTACGACTACTTTTAATGGATAATTTGAGGCTGCAACTGAACTATTTACCAATAAAGTTTTTTATTTACTTCTCGTTTCATTATTACTAAAGTGGTGAGGGTCATACAGTGCTTGGGGACTGGGAGGTAATCACGAGTGATCCAAGAAGGTAGTTGCAATTTCTTTACAGGCAGCCATTTAGAAGATGATTTTCATTAGTGATATCTTTTTGTATGACAGTGTCAGGGTAAAACCAACAGCCGTCTGTTTTTTTCCTGTAAAAAAAAGGTGGAAAAAATAATCCCAAAATAAAATAAAGGTCATGTGCAAGAAGTTTAATTTGAATAAGTTCTCAAAGTAAAAAATGGGTTCCAGGCCTTGTATTAATATTATTGTCATGATAACTAAGTGCCGAACCCACAAGGGTCATACAACGCAGAGTTCCAAGCCTTAAACTTTGTCCTGAACGAGAGGAGTAAACACGAAACTCGAGTCTTCATTAAATATCTCAACACACTAAAAATCCCAGGTAGAGCACAGTGCTCACGTCGGGGCGGGGCGGGTGGGCGGGCGGGGCGGGTCGGGCGGGGCGGGCGGGTGGGCGGGGCGGGGTGGGGCCGGTCGGGGCGGGGCGGGGTGGGGCGGGGCGGGGCGGGGTCGGGCGGGGTGGGGCGGGGCGGGGCGGGGGGCCGGGCGGGGCGGGGCGGGGTGGGGCGGGGCGGGGCAGGGCAGGGTTTGCTTGGGTAATTTAGCTTAAAGCCTATAAGAACATAAGAAAGGATGAATATTTGCCCGGATAATTAAAGCTGCCCATGTCACCTGTTCACCACCAGTCAAGGATATTCTAATACCTAAAATAATGATTAAAGTAAACTTTCAGGATACGTATACTAAGAGACATAGAGTATACTTCACGGTGTATACATATGTATCCTCAACTGGTAGGTGTAGGTGAAGGGAATGGTGACTAGCCAGGAGACACCTCTACCCAGGAAAGAAATTAGTACAGAAAAGAAAAGACTCAGAATAGAGAAAAAGGTGAAGACAGCAAAACAGGAAAAGTAGAGAATCTCCGCAATAGATGGCGCTAACAACACTGAAGCTTCTAGCAACTCTGCCACAATCACAGGTTAGACTAAAGTACAAAATCCACTGAGAATGACGACCACCTCGTCGCATAGACGAGATACTTTATCAATGTAAAATGTAGCCAGAATTTAAGAGACTGTAATGTGAGTGTTGGTATATCAACACTCATATATATATATATATATATATATATATATATATATATATATATATATATATATATTATATATATATATATATATATATATATATATATATATATATATATATATATATATATATATATATATATATATATATATATATATATATATATATATATATATATATATATATATATATATATATATATATATATCATTTAGCCGTGCTAAATGATGTTTAACGTCATTTATATTTTATCTCTGGTGCTAACATTTCCTAGTTTGATGGAGGTAAGATGTGTGTGTGTAAAAACCAAAGCTATAATATGAGGTCAAACAGAATAACTCCATAACACACATCACACACACACACACACACACACACACACACACACACATACACTGGGTTATTACTGTCCATGACTCAACCATCCCAAACAACATTACCAACAGGACTTCCGGTCGCCTAGAGTAACATACCTAGTAAGAATTTTCAGGTGAATGACCCCAGGAGTGACGTAGCTGTGTGAAGACAGGTTAGCTTTGACCTGAGGCTATGACAGCAGAGTTGTGGTCGCCTCAAACCTACAAACTGAACGACCGTTGTCGTCCATTCAGTTAAATATTTGATACAGAGTATGTTTGTGTACTTACCTATTTGTGGTTGCAGGGGTCAAGTCTTAGTTCCTGGCCCCGCCTCTTCACTGTGTGTCTCACGAAATCGTAATGACACGATTGCAAACAAACCATACCACGGTGGGGTCGAACTCGCGGTCAGAGTCTCAAACTCTATAATCGTCCGTAACCACTAGGCCAGCTAGCTCACAAGCATTCATCAACTAGGTATATTTCTACACTAGGAAGGTTGCATGGGCACACTGCGTCCACAAATGCAAGTTTTACAGACGATCCTCGCTAGCATGGCCGTGACGAACTTAGCTCAAGTCTCAGCCGTCATGACTCACGAAATGTAATGACACGATTGCAACAAACCATACCACGGGTTGAACCCGCGGTCAGAGAGTTAAAAACTCTAAGATCGTCGCGTAAGCCAAGGCCAGCTAGCTTCAATAAGATTCATCCAACTAGGTATATTTACACCATAGGAGGGTTAGCATAGGCACCACTGTGTCCACAAATGCAAGTTTACAGACAATCTCCGCTAGCATGGCCGTGACGAACTCTAGCTCAAGTCCCCTCAGCCGTCCACATGACTCACGAAATCGTAATGACACGATTGCAAAAAAAACCATACCACGGGTGGGGTTCGAACCCGGTGTAGAAATATACCTAGTTGGATGAATCTTATTGAAGCTAGCTGGCCTAGTGGTTACGCGACGGTCTTAGAGTTTTGAGACTCTCTGACCGCGGGTTCGAACCCCACCCGTGGTATGGTTTGTTTGCAATCGTGTCATTACGATTTCGTGAGTCATGTGGACGGCTTTGAGGGGGACTTGAGCTAGAGTTCGTCACGGCCATGCTAGCGGAGATTCGTCTGTAAAACTTGCATTTGTGGACACAGTGGTGCCTATGCTAACCTTCCTATGGTGTAGAAATATACCTAGTTGGATGAATCTTATTGAAGCTAGCTGGCCTAGTGGCTTACGCGACGGTCTTAGAGTTTTGAGACTCTCTGACCGCGGGTTCGAACCCCACCCGTGGTATGGTTTGTTTGCAATCGTGTCATTACGATTTCGTGAGTCATGTGGACGGCTTTGAGGGGGACTTGAGCTAGAGTTCGTCACGGCCATGCTAGCGGGAGATTCGTCTGTAAAAACTTGCATTTGTGGACACAGTGGTGCCTATGCTAACCTTCCTATGGTGTAGAAATATACCTAGTTGGATGAATCTTATTGAAGCTAGCTGGCCTAGTGGCTTACGCGACGGTCTTAGAGTTTTGAGACTCTCTGACCGCGGGTTCGAACCCCACCCGTGGTATGGTTTCACTGTGTGTGTGTGTGTGTGTGTGTGTATGTCTATTTACTCACTAAATTATTCTCACCGAGTAGTATATGCGGGGGTCGAGTCTCAGCTCCTGGTCCCGCCTCTTAAATTATAATCGCCAACATTATTGGTTCCTGGTCTCGTGGGACCTATCATACCTACTCTTGAAGCTGTGTTGGGTTTTCTTCTACCACTTCCTGATCTAGCTCGTTCAACTTATTTTCTACCCTGAGACAGAAAAAGAATTTCCTTACGTCACTATGGCTTGTCTGTGGCTTCAGCTTCCAGCTATGTATGATCCCTCGTTCCTTGGACTGCTCTGCTCTGTTACATCCTTTCGGTATCTGGTGTGTCGTAATCATGTCTCCCTTAGTTCACTCTTATAGAATCGTCAGATTCTTTTCCTTTTGTCTCTTCCCATAACTCTCAACTTCAGGACTAGTCTTCATGTGGACTTTTGTTCCTACTCCGGTTTTCCTATATGCTTGACCAGGTGGGCACAATTAGCATATCAGCGCCGGATATAACATGTACAGTGGAACCTCGGTGTTTGATCTTAGTTGGTTCCTAGGTGGTGTTGGAACTGCGAGAAGTTCGATGTCCGAAACTGTATTTCCCAGACTTGAATTATCAGCCACACACACTGGACGATGTTGAACTGACTCTTCCAAAAGTCTCTGAGAGTCAGGTCAGTGTCAAAGGTCACTTCAAAGCACTTTAGAAACAAGTCAGCGCGTTCGGATTCCAGAAAAACGTTCAAAGAGCGGGTCAGTGTTTTCTGAACAAAATTTTCGGACTCCGATTTGTTCGAAGTCCAATACGTTAGAACACCGGGGTTCCACTGTATATTAAATCACTGGACGGGTGAAGCTTGAACCCACCGCGGAGTTCTAAAACTCCAGGCCAGTGCGCTAACCACTGGGTTAGCTGGCTCTAATAAGATTTATCCAATTAGCTGGGTCAATGGTTAGCACACTGGCCTGGTAATTTTGAGGACTCACCTGCCATGAGTTAGACTCCCACCCGTTCTGTGGTTTTTTGAAAGTCGGTTATTACGATTTCGTAAGATATAACAAACATATACCTGCTGAATATGACAGGAATATAAGGGCAAGATATAATGCGTATATATCCGCCTGCTATATTAAGCCTCTCCTAGCCGGATTTGCGTACATATCCGTCCTAGGTATAATTATTATATATACCTGGCGAATATAATGAGTGTCCCTGACGGATATACTCATTATATTCATGCAGGTTAAAGTGACTCACCTTCAATCATCTATTTCCTTGTAGAAGAATATTGTTGTTTGTGTCCGCACTCACCGTAGATCAAGTGTCCTCCCGTTGATCTGGCTCTACGCTTGTGCGTACACTATCCTTCTGTTGATCTATCTCTACGCTTGTGCGTACACTTTCCTGTGCGTACATACGCTCTCAGGTAGTCGCACTTGCGTAAGAGTCATACAACGCCTCCTTGTAATACGTAGTAGGTAGGTGTATGGGCAAGTTAGGTCAGTTTACTAGCAACTGAGCGTATGAGTCAACACGGGAGACACTCGAGCACAATTTTGATAATTTCTGAGAAATGAAACAAAAATTATATTTAGAAAAATTTTCACATTTTTTTTTTTTTTAAGTTTTAAGACTTTTTTTTGGAAATTCCATTTTCCACTCAAATCAAGATGTAAATAAAGAACAAAAAGGCACAATTCCCTGACTGGAACAATACACTAATGAATGTATGGAATTAATATGAAGTAAAAATGTGCATAAACTTAGAGATTTTATTGAAGAGTGACTTTGATAGCCACAGCGGTGAGGTTCCTTACACGACATGTGTAACTGGAATGATGTATGGACATGTCCATCACACAGGCGTGTCCACGCTGGAATGATGTATGGACATGTCCATCACACAGCCGTGTCCACGCTGGAATGATGTATGGACATGTCCATCACACAGGCGTGTCCACGCTGGAGCTTTATCAAGTCAGTGATAAAGCCAGCGTGTGGGTACCAACACTGAGGCTTCAAAAAGCCAGAGATAAAGTCCATTGTATGGACTGAATTGTGGTTAATAACGTGCTGTTATACACTCACCTGATCAATGTGTCCACCATAATGAAACTGGACGGTAATGACCGTTCATGGAAGCAGAAACTTGTAGTTCCTCCAGTCACACTTACTGTAATGAAACGTAATTACTGCACTCTATGCTCCAGCTTGGTAAGTATATATATATATATATATATATATATATATATATATATATATATATATATATATATATATATATATATATATATATATATATATATATATATATATATACATAATTGTTAAACAGTGGGAAGGAAAAGCAATGAAAGACCAGTTTCTTGACGAGACTTCCTCAATAAGGGGGTTAAGGGGAAGCCAAGGGGGGTTGAAGGGACGGGGGAGTCAAGGTCAAGGGATTTACTAGTGGCGTCACTGTCTGGGGATATATCTGACGTCACTGTCTGGGGATATATCACTGCCTTTACTACTTGGGAAAAAAACTTTCAAATCTTTATTTAAAATGTGTATTATTTGAAGGTTATTGTAATTTTATTAAGAGAGAAATAGTATTAAAAATACTGGAGACCAGCCATGTTGTTTACCAACCGAGAGAACATAGGTTCGATTGCCTGTCTGACCGGGAGAAGGGAAGGGTCGATCCAGTACCTTGGACCAAGAGCCATTCTGAACTTAATGAAAAAAATATATTTCATTGTGTTTGTTTATTATTAAATTATTGTAAACTTATCTAAAACATAGTTGGAATAGGCTAAAATAAATTGCGCTTGTTATAATAAGATTAGGTAAGTTTTCTAAGGTTCTTTTGGTACAAAATTATTAATTTTACTCTAACAATAATGAAAAAAAATATCTTTAAACGTATAAGAGAAAATTTTAGAAAGGGCTTAATTTTAAATGAGTTCTAATTGACCAGTTTTACCTGTTCGGCACGATATATATTTATATATATATATATATATATATATATATATATATATATATATATATATATATATATATATATATATATATATATATATATATATATATACATCAATAAGGTGACTTCCTGCCCATGCTAACAGGTTTTATCTTTTAGCGTATAGCTTTTTAGTTGTCTGATACTTTTGTTAAGTTACTCTTCTATCCAGGCACTTAGCTTTTACTTAACAGATGCGCTAACACATCACTGATCATCTAGCGCATCTGCGCTCACAAAATTAGTTACGAGACTCTGAAAGTCCATATAACAAGTACATATAGCAAGTCAATATAACAAGTACATATAAAAAACCGGGTTTTAATGAAATCTACAAATGGTGCCATAGATAGAGTAAAACTGACTGCTTTAACTCAGGTATTGGTTGAAACCTGTTCAGTCCAGTCCTAGATCCTTCTAAAGTGGTTCATCCCTGTAGCATTCACCTTGATCTCTCTCTCTCTCAGTAAACCCGAGTGGGTCACTTAGCGGTAATGGTCGAGGTTGGAGCCTCGGACAGCTAAGGGAGGCTTGGTCTGTGACCAGCCAGGCTGTTGGTGATCGCCCTCTGGAAAGAGGAATATAATTTACGGAAAAACGTGTCTACGGGTCATCAGTATTGGGAAGTAATAAGAAAGACGAGACGGAAACAAAGAACCAAGTGGGAGGGAGAAAAACAGGTCTGCCTGAGGCAGCAGGAGGGAGGGAGGGAGGGAGGGAGGGAGGTAGGGAGGGAGGGAGGTAGGAGCAGGTACTGGGAATGGGTTGACGGAGAGTGTTAGGTATGTGCTTCAGGAAGTGGTTTATAATGGGTTACTCATGTGGGCAACATATGTGTAAATATGTGAAGTGTTATTGTTACTCAGGTGTTGTTCTCGGTGAGTTAGTGAAAAAACTGACACACATCTTTGACAGATAATGAACCCTTATGGTCTCGTTGCCCTATGGGGAGCCACTGCCGGGTCACTGTATGGAGAACCTATGGGAAGCCATTGCCGGGTCACTGTATGGAGAACCTATGGGAAGCCATTGCCGGGTCACTGTATGGAGAACCTATGGGTAGCCACTGCCGGGTCACTGTATGGAGAACCTATGGGGAGCCACTGCCGGGTCACTGTATGGAGAACCTATGGGTAGCCACTGCCGGGTCACAGTATGGAGAACCTATGGGGAGCCACTGCCGGGTCACTGTATGGAGAACCTATGGGTAGCCACTGCCGGGTCACTGTATGGAGAACCTATGGGGAGCCACTGCCGGGTCACTGTATGGAGAACCTATGGGACGCCATTGCCGGGTCACTGTATGGAGAACCTATGGGTAGCCACTGCCGGGTCACTGTATGGAGAACCTATGGGGAGCCACTGCCGGGTCACTGTATGGAGAACCTATGGGTAGCCACTGCCGGGTCACTGTATGGAGAACCTATGGGGAGCCACTGCCGGGTCACTGTATGGAGAACCTATGGGGAGCCACTGCCGGGTCACTGTATGGAGAACCTATGGGAAGCTACTGCCGGGTCACTGTATGAAGAACCTATGGGGAGCCACTGCCGGGTCACGGTATGGAGAACCTATGGGGAGCCACTGCCGGGTCACTGTATGAAGAACCTATGGGGAGCCACTGCCGGGTCACTGTATGAAGAACCTATGGGAAGCCAATGCCGGGTCACTGTATGAAGAACCTATGGGGAGCCACTGCCGGGTCACTGTATGGAGAACCTATGGGAAGCCACTGCCGGGTCACAGTATGGAGAACCTATGGGGAGTCACTGTCGGGTCACTGTATGGAGAACCTATGGGGAGCCACTGCCGGGTCACGGTATGGAGAACCTATGGGGAGCCACTGCCGGGTCACTGTATGAAGAACCTATGGGGAGCCACTGCCGGGTCACTGTATGGAGAACCTATGGGGAGCCACTGCCGGGTCACTGTATTTAGAACCTATGGGGAGCCACTGCCGGGTCACTGTATGGAGAACCTATGGGGAGCCACTGCCGGGTCACGGTATGGAGAACCTATGGGGAGCCACTGCCGGGTCATGGTATGGAGAACCTATGGGGAGCCACTGCCGGGTCACTGTATGAAGAACCTATGGGGAGCCACTGCCGGGTCACTGTATTTAGAACCTATGGGGAGCCACTTCCGGGTCACTGTATGGAGAACCTATGGGGAGCCACTGCCGGGTCACGGTATGGAGAACCTATGGGGAGCCACTGCCGGGTCACTGTATGGAGAACCTATGGGGAGCCACTGCCAGGTCACTGTATTTAGAACCTATGGGAGCCACTGCCGGGTCACTGTATGGAGAACCTATGGGAGCCACTGCCGGGTCACTGTATGGAGAACCTATGGGAAGCCACTGCCGGGTCACTGTATGAAGAACCTATGGGGAGTCACTGCCGGGTCACTGTATGGAGAACCTATGGGAAGCCACTGCCGGGTCACGGTATGGAGAACCTATGGGGAGCCACTGCCGGGTCACTGTATGGAGAACCTATGGGAAGCCACTGCCGGGTCACGGTATGGAGAACCTATGGGGAGCCACTGCCAGGTCACTGTATGAAGAACCTATGGGGAGCCACTGCCGGGTCACTGTATGAAGAACCTATGGGGAGCCACTGCCGGGTCACTGTATGGAGAACCTATGGGAAGCCACTGCCAGGTCACTGTATGAAGAACCTATGGGGAGCCACTGCCAGGTCACTGTATGAAGAACCTATGGGGAGCCACTGCCGGGTCACTGTATGGAGAACCTATTGGGAGCCACTGCCGGGTCACTGTATGGAGAACCTATGGGGAGCCACTGCCAGGTCACTGTATGAAGAACCTATGGGGAGCCACTGCCGGGTCACTGTATGGAGAACCTATCAGAAGCCACTGCCGGGTCACTGTATGAAGAACCTATGGGGAGCCACTGCCGGGTCACTGTAATGAGAACCTATGGGGAGCCACTGCCGGGTCACGGTATGGAGAACCTATGGGGAGCCACTGCCGGGTCACTGTATGGAGAACCTATGGGGAGCCACTGCCGGGTCACGGTATGGAGAACCTATGAGGAGCCACTGCCGGGTCACTGTATGGAGAACCTATGGGGAGCCACTGCCGGGTCACTGTATGGAGAACCTATGGGGAGCCACTGCCAGGTCACTGTATGGAGAACCTATGGGAAGCCACTGCCGGGTCACTGTATGAAGAACCTATGGGAAGCCACTGCCGGGTCACTGTATGAAGAACCTATGGGGAGCCAATGCCGGGTCACTGTATGGATAAGACCCGGGCCAGGACCCGTCCTGGTGAACCTACCTGTGCCTGTTCTCTTCTCTAATGTCTTCGGGTTAAGTTTCTGAAGTTTTATTTCGTATTTAACTCTCCACTCAGAGCACTCAGTGGTCTGACCACTCAGACTACTCAGTCAGTGTTCTGAGTGTCACTATAATGATACACAGTGACTATTGGATTACCAGTGCTGGACTCAAGTGGTCTGAGTGTCAGTTCAGGTGTCCGTGTGACTCAGTCCACCTCAGTAAGTACACATTGTAATCTCAGACTGCACTGAATACACACACAGAGTTGTGTTCCTAACTCCAAACTCTCTGTTTTTGTTTTTTATCTCACTGCTCGTCAGTGTTGCAACACTGCTCGTCAGTGTTGCAACACTTGCTCATACCTCCTTCTATCAATTCGTTTCTTTAAATCATTCATTTTCACTCTTGTTCATCTTCTGTCTAATGTTTGTGTTCCACCTGCTTATTACTGTTTCTCAGACCACTATACAGAGACTCTCCTAGGAATATTTCTTTCAAAATTAATTACACCTAATAGGTAGGCAGTGGCGATAGTCACTCAGATGAGCTAACAAGCATCGGATAGTTTAACTATTCTCATGCAATGTATATATTACTGGTTAATGATACAAGTCGGACCGAAACGTCGTCATACGTTTCGGTCTTCTATGTGCGGGTTACTTATGTATTTCTTAATGAGTGAGGTTAGTTGGTTTATTAGGTTTAAAGTCACGTTACTACACCAGTCATTATGCATGTAACCTGTGCACTAAGACCCGCGTCAGGAAGCACTTGTCCTGTTTCCTGACGAACCTTACCTAAACTAACAGGGATTTAAGTAAGCCCTCAGTTTAAATACACTTAGAGATACACAAACCATAGTGTGTATGACCTCAAATAAGGCAAGAGACTTACTAGTCTG
The DNA here is from genome assembly GCA_009830355.1 of Cherax destructor. Classification (NCBI taxonomy): domain Eukaryota; kingdom Metazoa; phylum Arthropoda; class Malacostraca; order Decapoda; family Parastacidae; genus Cherax; species Cherax destructor. The sequence continues at coordinate 77,724 of WNWK01006216.1, read as the reverse complement.
GCCAATATAAAACTTCTCAGATTCCTTAAGAGGAATTGTGTATATCAAACAAAGTCTAATTTTAGAAACGTTCTTTGAGAGAAATATTAGGGCCTTTTTAGTGCGTCTGGAATAGTAATAAATGTCATGTTATAAGGAAATACCCAGAAGTTCGAAAGGGACATTGGTTGCCCAAGTTTGTCACAAAAAAGGGAATTGTCACTGAACATCCTGGAGCAAAGTGTGAGCAGAGTTCACCTTGGAGACGAAGATGTGTTTCAAAGGTCATGCTAGAGAACCAGAGCAACGCGGACATGCCACTCGCTCGAACCTTCCTCAAGGTCATAATAACATCAAACAACTATGTCAAGACAGGTCTGGCTGATGCTGGATCTGGAGATGCGCGGTCACCGCCTGGCAACGCGGTCATCGTCTGGCAACGCGGTCACCGCCTGGCAACGCGGTCACCACACAACAGTAAGATGTAAATCTGGACTAGATTCCTTCAGTGTACTAAAATAAGTTGGACTGCTTAGAGTAAATTTAGTTTTTTTTTCAACTCGTAGATTTTTTTTTTACACCGAGTTCCAGTTCAAGAAAAGTTTAGTTTTTGAATGCTTTCTTAGTTCCCATATTATGGGGTTGATATAACCATTTGAAGTGAGGTATTAGGGCAATATATATATATATATATATATATATATATAAATCCATATTAAAGAAAATTGAGTAAATAACAGCATTTAGATATAAAAGTAGACACAAATGTAGTATACTGCAATCCTGTATTAACTACGTTTCGCCCACACAGTGGGTTATATCAAGTCACAAGTAGAACTTTACAGCATTTATCTCCAGCATTTAGATATAGCCATGGTAAAACACTAAAAAAAATTGTTGCTTACTTCATATATTAGACAAAAACTGTGATATTCAAAGCAATCTGGAATCAAAAGTGTCACACCAGGTATTACCTCACAAAACTTAAGAAAGAGAGAGTACACTTTACACTCTTCGGCTGTAAATGTTTTGTATAAAGTTCCACAAGAAAGACTACTCAGTAAAGGTCCTGGCAATGGTAAGGGAATAATTGAGGAAGATAAAAACAAGGTCACTATCAGAGCTGAAACGTTGAGACTGCAGATTGTAACTGCGGAGTCCCACAAGGAGGAGTAGTGGTTCTCATATTGTTTCTAGTGTATAATAAACACTGTATTAGAGGGAATTATGTCTTACAGATCTGATTTGCGAACGCTGCCAAAATGATAATACAAACTAAAGAGGTTGAGTGAAGACCTTGGCAATATTTGGAGAGCTTCTGGACGCTGCGACTGTGGGAAAGACACAAACGTAGCATAATGCGATCCATTATTGACACCATGACTCACGAAATCGTAATGACGCGAGTTCAATCCCCGCCCGTACCGTGCTTTATTGACACCATTTCGCCCACACAGTGGGCGAAATGTTGTTAGTAAAGGATCGCATTATATTGCATTTCTGTCTACTTTTCCAGCGTGTCGATATTTTATACCATTTATCTGCAATGATCGGTACTGGAGTCTACCTCTACATGGAGTCACTTCCTGGGGTCATTACCCCCGCGACTCTGTCCCGGACTTAACCTCTTCAAGCTGTTGGTGCTAGCAGCACGCAGTCCAACCCGGAAACTGACTAGAGGAACTTATCAAGCTTCCTCTTGAAGACAGCCAGGGTTCCATTAGTAATTCCCTTTATACAATAAAGGAACAAAATCCAAGTGAGTCATGAAGGAGGCTGAGAAAACAACAGCTAAGGGAAACTGGCAAAGAAAAGACCTTGGAGTAACCATTACCTTGAGCCGGTCTTGAAGCACGTATATAGAGAATAACGTCAGCAGCACAGGTTAACCTCTTAAACATTCTAGTGAAGAGGCTAGATTAAAATTGTTCGAAACAGCATTTCCCTCATATGTAGTGCCCATTCTCGAGGAAGCAGCGCCGGTGTGTAACCCTGCCCTCTATACAACACAAGGCGAAGCCTAAAAGAGTTCAAAGGAGTATATAGGAACTAAACTGGAGTGAGGAAACAGAGATACGAGGAAAGAATAGTAAAGTTGGGTTGGTTCTTTGTAAAGTTGGGTTGGTTCAAAGTAAAGTTGGATTGGTTCTTTCTAAAGTTGGGTTGGTTCAAAGTAAATCTCTTGCCTTCACGAGGGTCATTAGAACTGCATGCAGTCAAGGATACTCTAATACCTCAAAAATTGATTAAACTCTACGTTTATTTAAGCTGAGAGACACGCCTCTTAGGGTTCATATACTTTGTGTAAGCTGAGTCTTCCCTCACTAGGAGACAACAAGAGTACACGAGGACGTGTTGTGTACCAGGGATGTGACAAGACTAAGATGACTGAGAGTACACGAGGACGTGTTGTGTACCAGGGATGTGACAAGACTAAGATGACTGAGAGTACACGAGGACGTGTTGTGTACAAGGGATGTGACAAGACTAAGATGACTGAGAGTACACGAGAACGTGTTGTGTACCAGGGATGTGACAAGACTAAGATGACTGAGAGTACACGAGGACGTGTTGTGTACCAGGGATGTGACAAGACTAAGATGACTGAGAGTACACGAGGACGTGTTGTGTACCAGGGATGTGACAAGACTAAGATGACTGAGAGTACACGAGGACGTGTTGTGTACCAGGGATGTGACAAGACTAAGATGACTGAGAGTACACGAGGACGTGTTGTGTACCAGGGATGTGACAAGACTAAGATGACTGAGAGTACACGAGGACGTGTTGTGTACCAGGGATGTGACAAGACTAAGATGACTGAGAGTACACGAGGACGTGTTGTGTACCAGGGATGTGACAAGACTAAGATGACTGAGAGTACACGAGGACGTGTTGTGTACAAGGGATGTGACAAGACTAAGATGACTGAGAGTACACGAGGACGTGTTGTGTACCAGGGATGTGACAAGACTAAGATGACTCGGGTAGAACTTGCACACCTAGACGAGCTGCACACTGATGCAGTGCCGACTACATACAGAAGATCATGTAATATACATGACGTGGCTATGTCACATCAGTGGGTCAGAAACTAAGGAGGAGGACCTGGAGCTGGAACTTATCTTCCCAAGAATTGATATGTGTTCTCACATAACAAAAGTCAAGTTTTTATAGACATCGAAAACTTTGATAACATTAAGGTCTATTATTAGTATATTCGTGGGAAAGCGCTATACAGTATGGGTCATACAGCCCCTGGGAAAATACTAGATCTGATCCGTGGAAAAAAGCGATAATTATAACAAAAGTGAGTCAGTGCATTCACATCCGCTAAGGTTCAATGCCGCTACAATGTTGTTTCTGGTAACTGGATGTCAACAGTGTCCTTCCTATCTGTGTATTGTGTGATTCCCTCAGTCTACTGCAGTTGTTATCACCAGTTATTGTTCTTCATGTGTGTTACACGTCATCTGATCCTTCGTTTGTAGGGTCGATATTTTTCCCTTCACGCTACAGTACCATTACTGTTGTGTTATTACCTCTGGAGAAGTGTCCCTATCTGTACTAGTACTGCTGGCGCAGTGCCCACCAGACAGTACCACTGGACCAAGTACCACTGGATCAAGAACCACTGGACCAAGTACCACTGGATCAAGAACCACTGGACCAAGTACCACTGGATCAAGAACCACCGGACCAAGTACCACTGGATCAAGAACCACTGGACCAAGTACCACTGGATCAAGAACCACTGGACCAAGTACCACTGGATCAAGAACCCCTGGACCAAGTACCACTGGATCAAGAACCACCGGACCAAGTACCACTGGACCAGTACCGCAGACATAACATTCAAAACACTACACTCACGCACAACACAAGTGTACACACAAACACACTAAGGAACAAAACACAGACAGGTTAGGTGATCTTGGGTCACCTTCGTCTGGTGTTTTTCACAGGTTGTGGAAACAGGTAATGGTGGTGGTGTAAGGCGGATCGCAACACCTCTTTCTGATGGTGCAAGTAAGATCTCAACACCTCTTTCTGATGGTGCAAGTAAGATCTCAACATCTCTTTCTGATGGTGCAAGTAAGATCTCAACACCTCTTTCTGATGGTGCAAGTAAGATCTCAACATCTCTTTCTGATGGTGCAAGTAAGATCTCAACATCTCTTTCTGATGGTGCAAGTAAGATCTCAACATCTCTTTCTGATGGTGCAAGTAAGATCTCAACATCTCTTTCTGATGGTGCAAGTAAGATCTCAACATCTCTTTCTGATGGTGCAAGTAAGATCTCAACATCTCTTTCTGATGGTGCAAGTAAGATCTCAACATCTCTTTCTGATGGTACAAGTAAGATCTTGTCTCCTTTTCCTTTTGTTGCAAGTCGGTACTTGACTGCTCTTCCTGATGTTGCAAAGTTGATGGTGCACAGCAGATCTTTATTTCTCTTTCTGGTTAAAATTTTCCCTTTGTCGTTACCTCAGTTATTGTCTTTATAAAAAAAATACGAATCACAGCCGTGAAAATATTGCGTTCTTGGAACCAAAGTTTTTCCTGAATTTCTAATTGCGCGTGACGCTTGTACGAGAAGCTGAAGCATCTTGTTGATTACATAAACATTTACAGTGTATTATTGCACCAACATTTACAGTGTATTATTGCACCAACATTTACAGTGTATTATTGCACCAACATTTACAGTGAATAGTTGCATTATTATTTACAGAATTTAGTTGTATCATCATTTACAGAGAACTGCTGTTTCATCATTTACAGTGGACTGTTAAATTATTATTTACAATGCATTAGGAATAATTTTGGTGTTATTATAAGGGTTTTTATTAACATTTTTTAACGTTCTTATTGCTCTTACTTTCATCGTTTAGAGAGTTATTTTATCATATAAATGCCACAACAAAGAAGCATTCCATTATACAAAGGAATACTATGGATATCACAGCCTAAGTCTAGTGAATGTAAACAGACATTGACTCCTGATCATGAGGGTTTCCCTCGGGTGAGTCCATCTACTGTGCATTAGTGCTCAACCCACCGGATGGACCAACAACCTGAGACTCTCCTCATCCCCCCAGTACCAAGGAAGCTCTGGGAAAGATATATGGCGAATAGATTTCTCGTGAGCAGGTGCGTTTCCCAAGGTTAGTTTTCCTTTTGTGCTGCAGTTGAGGCGGTGAGGGCGAGGAGTTCCCCACACATAAAGACTGGCGACTGAGGTCTGGTGTCCATCAGTACTGCTGGAGGTGAGGGAGAGAGAACTCCAGGCGAACACTTCTCCTGTTTTTCCTCACCACCAGCACTTCTCAAGCTCTTCTTCTACAACTTGGTGCAGCGAAGAGTTAGTTAAGTGACTCAGTTTGTAACCACCTGTGAGAACTTTAAAGACCAAAGCTCCCCACTAACTTCATTAACAAGTAAGTCATTTCAGGTAGTGTTTGTTTGAGTGTCAAGGACAGGTAACCACTGAAACTTTTACACACTGTTGCTGACAAAAGAACTGTTATAATGACTGCTTTTGTTCGTCTAGAAGCTGACAGTGTTATCAATTACTGTACTTTTTTGTATTTTCTTAAGAATTTGGAACTTTACATAAAACAATGTATTACCTGTCGTGCACATGTCACTGTCCGTAAAATGTTTTAAGAGATTTATGCTCTGAAATTTATTAATCAACAGCCTCACACACATTAATGTTATCGTCAGTCACAACAACAGGTCTATTACATGTTACATTAACATGAAAAAAGAGGGTTAACATTTCACCGACTGTTTAAGTTAATATAAGAGGATAACAACAGCGCACTTTCATGTTAGTGTTCGTTGTTTTATGAGTGTCACACAGAGCTGCCAGTGACCTCCACGTGACCAGGTCACCATCAGCGGACGGAGGGTCAAGCCGCCACTACCACTTGCGAGCAGAATGACCCACATGGGTTTAGCGCTTCACTTAAAAAAATGAGTCTAAATTATTAGTTATATTTCACTTTATTCATAAGATTTTGAAGAGATACATGCAAAAATACATAATAACATCATTCAAATACAATTCCGATTTTTTTTTGTCTTGATGAAATTCTATATTCGATTGTTTTCCATATAAAAAAATGTTATCAGCAACACATCTATATGCTTAGTATTGCCTAAATTATGTTGCAACATTATAAATTCTTGCAGACTTTTAAAACCCAAAAAGGCAGTAAGATCGCACTAGTGAAGACCTCTTAGTAATTTTTGACCTAAGATTAGTCATTAATACATTTTGACTCGTTCGGTTCGTCACTATTTGTTGAGGTGACCAGGGAAATGTGGTGTCGAGAGAGAGAGAGAGAAGGGTTTCCGGTGTACTCCTTGCTCACTCTCTTCAGATATGTTGTACTTATCATAGAAATTTATCAACATTACCTGTCACTGTCAACATTACCCGTCATTACCAGCAGCTCCGTGGTGAGGTCACCTGCTATCACTACCACAGTGAAGATGTCTGCCATCAAGACACTGCTGGGCAGCTGTCTGCTGTTACTTCTGCTGCTGTCTACCGTCTGCTCCGCCCTGCCAGGTGGGTGTTCCCCTCTCGTCTCTAGTGTTTACACTTTAGGGAAGACAACTTTCTAAGTGCACCTAAGTTGCGAGTTTGCCCACCTCTTACTGCACGGAGGATCGAGCCTTCACAGCTACTTTAAGATGGAATATAGTTACCGAGTGTAGTTTTGGAATTGATGCACCAAGGAAGTAGGAATCTAGTGTCAGAAGTCCCTCAGTATATAAAGATTTGAACCTTTCATAAGGATTATTCATGTGTTGGTCGACTCCCTGGAGAATCCTGTAACTGGTGGTATAGGTAAGTCCCCTAGCACCTGCTGCCCCTCTTCACCTAGCTGGAGTTGATTTCGGTAATCAACAGCCTGACGGGCCGTCCCAGATCATGTCTCAGTGAATGGCATGATCAAGCAGAAGCAAATAAATACTTAAAGTGGACCTAAGAACTCCAGTGGAAGTAAGCCACACTGTTTGGGTTATCCTGCATTATTAACCCTCCTACTTATAAAATATATTTTCATTTCTTTTTTTCTAGTGAGTAAACAAGAGGCGAGGAGCAACAGGAGTGAGCGTCAAGCAACACTACCAGATGGCATCCCTCCTGTGAGGATAGCTGGCGGCCGCAATGCTAACTTGCCTGGCGTGGTGAGTACCTGTGTGTGTGTGTACCAAATCAGTCGTGATGAGAAAGCAGGCACTACTTAAAAGTTACCTGTTCCATTATAGTCGCAGTATGTCTGCAGAACTCTTTTAAGCATTATTATTGTAGTTCCATATAAGTTTGAGTGGATGAGCCAGTGACTGGTAGCACCTGAGACAAGACTCAAGTGAAATCTTCAGAAGCACTGGTCCAAAATTATATAACAAAGTAAAAACGACCAATAGCTATGACAGAAGTCAGTGGAATGTATTGATTATTCACCTGCCTGATGTTGATTCCTGGTTCTAAAGCATTTTTATTTATTAAGTGTAAAATATAGAGTTCGTGTAGTATATCGTTGTTTCCGTGTTGCAGGGAGCTATAAGTAGCTACTCAGATCCAAACAGCATCAACAACCGCAACAATCCAGGAGGACCACGCATATTCTTCGCGCGAAGACGCAACCCATGGTTCGGCTAGGTCCGCTTCGTGTGGTGTCTCAGCTGCCGCCCGGGAGCCCCACCAGTTATACCCACCACCCAGTGCCCAGTACATATTAATTACCTACTTCACGATTTGTTTAGTGTAGTCACACACGGTGAATGAAAGACAATACTGCTTCTGCAACAATTCACAATATTCAGAAAATTGTAAGATAGAAAGTGAGCGACGTTTTAGTCTGTTTTGGTTTATTGTCAAGTCTCCATAAAATTCTAGGTAGGACCCAAACATTGTCTAGTTTCCTGTATTAGTGTGTTGATCAGTTGTGCATTATATTCTCTTAGTGTATCCACAACACACACACAACACACACACACACACACACACACACACAACACACACACACACACACAACACACACACACACACACACACACACAACACACACACACACAACCACACACACACACACATACACACACACAAAAACACACACACACACACACACACACACACACACACACACACACACACACACACACACACACACACACACACACACACACACACACACACAAAACCACACACACACACACACACACACACACACACACACACACACACACACACACACACAACACACACACAACACACACACACACACACAACACACACACAACACACACACACACACACACACAACCACACACACACACACACAACACACACACACACACACAACACACACACAACACACACACAACACACACACACACACACAACACACACACAACACACACACACACACACACACACAACACACACACACACACACACACACACACACACACACACAACACACACACAACACACACACAACACACACACAACACACACACACACACACAACACACACACACACACACACACACACACACACACACAACCACACACACACACACACAACACACACACACACACACACACACACACAACACACACACAACACACACACACACACACACACACACACAACACACACACACACACACACACACACAACACACACACAACCACACACACACACACACACACACACAACCACACACACACACACACACACACACACACACACACACACACACACACACAACACACACACACACACACACACACACACACACACCACACACACACACACACACACACACACACACACACACACACACACACACTTTGTTGTGGTTGCTGTTGCAAACATTTTACTCTGTAAATAATTTCACTGACAAATATTTTTTTTCTATATTAAAGACAGAGAAAGAGAGCGAGAGCGAGAGAAAGATAGAGAAAGATAGAGAGAGAGAGAGAGAGAGAGAGAGAGAGAGAGAGAGAGAGAGAGAGAGAGAGAGAGAGAGAGAGAGAGATGGATAATTTGACTGCTCGTGACGTAACAAGAGTATCAGTTCAGTTTTCCTTTCATCTCCTTGAAAGATCTTTGGTTGCTATGGTAACCTGGTCACTAAGTACATACCTCAGTACCGTGGTATTACCTATGGTAAAAAAAAATACTGAAAAATATAGCATTTATGAGAGTTTTATTGACATGTTTGTATTGTAAAATTAGTGGGGCTGGGACAGACAAGTGTCGAAATTGAGAACCCTCAATTGAGCCTTCAAAATTGAGAGCTTTTAAAACTGAACCCTTAAAATTGAGAACCTTTGAAAATTAAACCCTCAAAACAAAGATTCCTCAAAATTGAAAGCCTTCAAAATTGAACCCTCGAAATTAAGAGCTCTCAAAATACCCCCCCCCCTCTTCCTCACCATAGATATTATCCCTATGCTTCCCACCCTCAAAAAAAAATTACCCTAATTATAAACTTGCCCTAAATAAAAATAAATCACTTTATTCATCCAAAACTGAGAACTTCCAGAATCTGGAACTTTAACAGAGACTTTTAAATCGTTAGTTTTCATTAATATTAAGTTTTTTGGTCACATTTATATATGATTGTTGTTGAAATCTCGTTTTTTTTGTGATTAGATCAATAAAATATAACAAAGTACAAGCTTAAATAATGACGCCAATGTTTTTGTTTTATTGGTTTAACCTTTTGTTAAGTGGAGGAAGTGGTCCATATTTGTTTGTAAGTGGTCCATATTTGTTTGTGAGTGGTCCATATTTGTTTGTGAGTGGTCCATATTTGTTTGTGAGTGGTCCATATTTGTGAGAGATTCATATTTGTTTGTGTGGTCCATACCTGTCTGTGAGACAGTGGTCCACACCTGTCTGTGAGACAGAGTGGTCCATACCTGTCTGTGAGACAGTGGTCCATACCTGTCAGTGAGACAGTGGTCCACACCTGTCTGTGAGACAGAGTGGTCTACACCTGTCTGTGAGACAGAGTGGTCCACACCTGTCTGTGAGACAGAGTGGTCCATACTTGTCTGTGAGACAGAGTGGTCCATACTTGTCTGAGACAGAATGGTCCATACTTGTCTGAGACAGAATGGTCCATACTTGTCTGTGAGACAGAGTGGTCCATACTTGTCTGTGAGACAGAGTGGTCCATACTTGTCTGTGAGTGGTCCATACTTGTCTGTGAGACAGTGGTCCATACTTGTCTGAGACAGTGGTCCATACTTGTCTGAGACAGTGGTCCATACTTGTCAGTGAGAGTGGTCCATACTTGTCTGTGAGAGTGGTCCATACTTGTCTGTGAGAGAGTGGTCCATACTTGTCTGTGACAGTGGTCCATACTTGTCTGTGAGACAGTGTCCATACTTGAATGTGAGACAGTGGTCCATACTTGTCTGTGAGACAGAGTGGTCCATACTTGTCTGAGACAGTGGTCCAGGCTGTTTAACAGCAGGTACCTACTTACCACAAGGTGAACAGGGACAACAGGTATAATTAAACACGACCATCGTCTCCACCGCCTAAGGACTGAACCCGGGAACTTCGGTTGTGAGCGAAGACGCTACCACTGAGCCAGGAGTCTCACAAGTTATATAAATATACTATAGAACAGAGTTAAGCTTTATTTATGCAATTTACACGTGATTATACAGAAAGTATTATAAACCTATACAATGGTTGTGAAGACGTATAACTGTTACAGGTATATACTAATGTTAGATTATAGAAATTCAACCTAGAATAACTTAACGAAATTTATTTAGCTAATTTCTCTTGGTTCCTCGCTGAAATTTGGCTAAAAAAAATTCAATTTTGTTTTGCTCTGAATTTTAATAACACTTGTTGACTACGTCATGCTCCAACCTAACCTAATATGACCTACAAAAACTACATTATTTTTTTAAAACAACATTCGGGCAGAAATGCACTACGTCAGTTGTTAGGACAGTACTAGACCATACTGGAGAGCACGGCACACGAGGGTCAATGAGGCTGCACCTCACTAGTCAACGATATATTAATGCCCAAAAAATAGGGTTTAAGGTAAACCCTGGTGTCAGACACTAGAGTGTAGACCACAGCTACTAGTCGTAGTAGTCCTCGAAGCTACGACCTGTGTATATGGTGGGATAGTCGTAGCTGCTGCCGTTGCTGCCCACAGCTCCCTGCAATGAACAGCAAAGTAGAAATATTATTATATTATTATTACTATTATATTATTATAATTAGCATTATTATTACTATTATATTAGCATTATTATTATTAATATGGAAGCTGCAAACCCGCAGGGGTAATCAAGTCTGATCCAGGGTAGGGTAACACCAGTTCTCTCCCTCAAGAAGCCTTCAGAAGCATTAAACTGGGTGACTATGATGATTGTTTAAATTTTCCTCGGAAATTACACACACACACACTAGAGGACACAGGAATATGGGGGATATGAAAACGACATACAAAATACCGAGAGGAATTGACAAGGTGAACAGGGACAGTATGTTTTAGAGTTGGGAAATATGAACAAGAGGGCACAACTGGAAGCTGAAAACTCAGAGGAGTCAGAAGGGATGTTAGGAAGTATTTCTTCAGCTTCAGAGTTGTCAGGAAGTGGGACAATCTGGAGAGTGAAGTGGTAGAAGCGAGATCTATACATAGCTTTAAGAAGAGGTACGACAAGGCTCTTGTAGTAGCCTAGTGGACCTAGTAGCGACCAACGAAGAAGCGGGGCCAGGAGCTTTGAATCGACCCCTGCAACCACATATAGTTGAGTAAACAGGTACTTACCACGCCAGGAAAGAAGGCATTGCGGCCGCCAGCTATCCTCACAGGAGGTTTGTCACCTGGTTGTGTTGCTTGACGCTCACTCCTGCTGCTCCTCGCCTCCATACTCGCTGCACAACATCAAAAACTACTAACTTTTTTATCCTAAATGTTCATATTGCAAGTACTACTAGTATTATAAAGTTTTGTTCTTGGTAAAAGTGTCGTTGCAATTACCACTTGTCACTTAACCTGCTTGTCTAGCAGTTAAAAATTATCCACCTGACTCATGGGAATGTTTGATCTCTGAAGAAACAACAACAATACATTGAGAGGAAACTTAGTGTACGACGTTTCGGTGCATTGTGGACCATTATCGTCACTACAGCTGTGACCTGATAATGGTCTAGGACGGACCGAAACGTCCTTTAAAGTTTATTGATAATGTGTGGGTTATGAGTTAGAGAAGAGTACAGGCGAGAAGTGTGTGGCTATAAACAGACGATATGCAGTTCATGCTTCTACTGGAACAACGTTTCGCTCAGTGATGACTTTTTTTATGACTCGATAAGCTAGGAATCCTTTCAGGAAGAACAAGTGGTCATAAAAACTATAATGATCTTATCCTTCACTCACCACACACTAAAATCGTAGCACTTTCAACATTTTTATTTTTTTTAAGACTTGAGACTTGAAGTGTTTTTTTCAGAAAAAAATCATTGAAGAAAATTTTTCTTTATGACTCAAATTTCCGACTAAAATTTTGTCTATCTTCTAGTGCCTTTTTTTTTTATTACTGAAAAAATATGATTTAAAATATTTAATTTGTAATGCATCAGCGTTTTAAAAATATGACTTCAATAGGTCTACAAAATGGTATGGTGATACGGGAAAGATGTGGAAAAAAATATTATATATATACTCGTTCTTAGTTATCTCTGTATTAGTCCTGAAGAAGCCACTAGTGGCGAAACGTTTCCTCCAATAAAGGTCCTTAACTGTATGTACGTATGTGTCTTTTTTCCACATCTAATAAGTCTGCCATAAAATGTAAACACTAGAGACGAGAGGAACACCCACCTGGCAGGGCGGAGCAGACGGCAGACAGCAGCAGAAGTAAGAGCAGACAGCTGCCCAGCAGTGTTTTGATGGTGGCAGACATATTCACTGTGCTAGTGGTGGCAGGAGACCTCACCACGGAGCTGTTGACAGTGATATGTAATGTTGGCAGTGACAGGTAATGGTAGGCATAGGTTATGTTGACAGTGATAGGTAATAGCAGTGATATGTAAGGTCAAAATAGCAAGGTAACTAACTAACTAGTAACTCACTCGTGTCCTGGACTCCTGGTCATCCACACAACAATAAAATAACTCAATACTTTGATAAATCTTAAAACACACAACTCCACAGAACTTTGATCCATCAAACTGAAGATCCAGAAACTGTCCTCAATATACTTTCAGACACCATTAATACCAGTCACTTCCTAAATTTGTCCTATTCTCCCATTATTTTGCAACAGCTGACCTATAAATCTGACAAGACTTGGGTAATAACCAGCAATCATTAAATTTAGAACTTATAAAGAATACATAATTTGTTAGTAGTTATCTATTTAAAGTCACTAGTTAGTTTTTTACATATAAGGTCTGTCGATTAAAGTAAACACACAGTGTATATACAAAGAGATACGTTCTTTACTTCTATATACACTGACATATCAGTACCTTTCAATGTATATACAAGGAGATACATATTTCTCGAGCTATATACACACAGTGATAAATCTTTCACAATTCGTTTTAGAGTGTAATATACAATATAGCCAATATTTTACAAAAAGATACTTTTAAAGTGATATTAAATAACCCGTAAAGTGGCCACTGTGAGATAATAGTGAACAGGCGATGATAGTGAACAGGCGATGATAGTGAACAGGCGATGATAGTGAACAGGCGATGATAGTGAACAGGCGATGATAGTGAACAGGCGATGATAGTGAACAGGCGATGATAGTGAATAGGTGATGATAGTAACTGCATGATAGGATACCTCATCAATGTGATCCCTTCTAGACTTCGTGACTGCAACATACTCAAGTTAGGAATTAATGAGGACACCGGAAATATGAGTGAGGCAGAGATAAGCACGTCTCACTATACCTCTCAGGACCATGCACCTAGCCTCAGTGTACATATACTTCACAAGCTGGGCAAGAGGGTCCCCTCAGGGGAGGTTCCTTGACGCTGGTAAGGGGCTCTTGATCCAAGGAATTGGACCTACCCTTCCCTTTCTTGGATCGAATCTGAATACCTCCCATTCTCCTTGGCGCCGTTTGACCCCTAGAGGTTTAGCGCTCCCCAATGAATGTAATAATGATAATGCAAAAGGCAGTTGGCCCAGAACTGCATAAAGAGATATTACTATCAATACGTTTCGCTCAGCGGGAATTTTATCAAGGGGCAAGAGGTAGCCAGCCCAGCAGTGCAATAAAAAAATAAAAAAACATTATAAAGACGTTTGGCTAACGGGAACTTTATTTCGTTACAATATTATTACAAGAAAACGGCTTAAAGTTTCTGACTTGTTCAACGTCTACAGTTTTCCTGTGCTAGTTGTGAATTACACGCTACAGTAGTACCTGTGATGATTTATGACGAATTTACAATAAGCAAAGAATGGTTACAGACGAGTATAGTAGTCCCCTAAACTGAACTTTTATAGGCGAAAACAGTTTCCTTAAAATTCCAAACACTTGTCTCAAGGGAAAGTTAGGAACAACAACGGAAATCAAGTAGACTGCTTGGCTTTCCTGGGTTATCCTTGATTAATAACCCTCCAGGGTTATCAACGGTACCTCAGTGATGCTGGTCCACCAGTGTGGTCTTAAAGGACCTATGTGTCCCAGTGATCCTGGTCCACCAGTGTGGTATTTAAGACCATGTCTGTCTATCTCAACAACTTATCATATTTTAATTTATCATCCGGTATGGAAAGGCCCCGAATCTATCCTGACGACAATATCCATACGACGATAACCTAATAACCATATCCTGATAACGACATAATGATTACGATGGCATGACTACGCTATCCATGGTCTCCTATATAATGAGAAAAAATATCTAATAGACAACTGAAATATTTGTAGCTGTATATTGCTACGCTATTTGAAAAAGCCTCTTACATGTCCAAAGCTACTCTATCATCGGCTCTTGTTTAGCTGATAAGGAAAGCTAAAATATACATATATAACTTGTAGAGAAATGAAATTTAATAACCAAGTGCTAAAAATAATAACACAGAAATACATTTGCATGGAAGATAATAGATGTAGGTTAAGTAAATCCTCACAATCTTAGGAAATATACATAACTACAGTAATTATACTCAAACCAGCAAACAGGTGTTAGAAAACACCTTTTATTGCTACAGTGTGTAAATATTCCACTGGTTATCCATTTTTATACATAAACACAACCTAAAGTAACTTACTTGTAAAAGTAGTGTCGATCTTTTATGTATAAAATTCTAGCAGCAGTGAGTCACTGAACTAACTTTACACTTCAACAAGATGTAGAAGAGTGAAGTGAGGAGCTTCAAGAGTGCTGGTGGTGAGGAAGAACAGAAGTGTTCACCAGAAGTTCTCTCTCCCTCACCTCCGGCAGTACTGATCAACACCAGACCTCGGTCGTCAGTCTTTATGTGGGGAACTACTCACACCTGCGCTCACCCCCAATAATAAAAAAAAACCTAAGTGGGAAAACTGACCTTTGGGGAATGCACCTGCTCACGAGGCAACTATATCCTCTATACACCTTTCCCAGAGTCCCTTTGGGGAGGGAGAGGAGGTAAAGGTTTGTGATTCTGGCTGACCATCTGCTGGGTATCACTAGTAATACACAGCTAGACTCATACATAGAGAGAGACGGAGGATTTGTCTATATCGATGCTATCTGGTGAGGATTAAATTCATTATAGCTACGTTTAATTTTATGTAGATGGATGAGGCTATCATAGTAGTAGCTGGTCTCTCAGTCCACCACTTCCTGCAGCCACTGTTGCCATGAAATAAAGGATGGGATAACATCCATAGAAATTTATAAGTAAATGTGGAAGCACTGCTACCATTATACTACTATTTCTACTACCACTATTATTACTACTACTATTTCTACTACCACTACTATTACTACTACTATTTCTACTACCACTACTATTACTACTATTTTTCTACTACCACTACTACTATTTCTACTACCACTACTACTATTTCTACTACCACTACTATTACTACTACTATTTCTACTACCACTACTATTACTACTACTATTTCTACTACCACTACTATTACTACTACTATTTTTCTACTACCACTACTATTACTACTACTATTTCTACTACCACTACTATTACTACTACTATTTCTACTACCACTACTATTTCTACTACCACTACTATTACTACTACTACCATTACTATTATTATTACCATTATACTATTATTACTGCTACCACTATTATTACTACTATTACTGCTACCACTATTAGTACTACTATTACTACCACCACTACTACAACTATTATTACTACCACTACTATTACTACTGCTACCACCCCGACAATTATTATTTCAACCGTTACTACAGCTACTACTGCTATATCATACAAATTAGCCTCTTGGAGTTTTGTTTCATTTATAAATCAGAGTATGTGATTATTTCCATGCTGTACTGGAGTATATTTGTATATTTTGGGTGATTGTGTGATACAAACATCACATAGTGTATGTGTGTAGTGTTGATGTGACTTTTAAAAGATGTTAAGCCGCAGAGTAACCAACATCCCCTATAATTTACTTTTTTATGGTAATCAGTTAAGTTAGTAAAACGTACTTCTTATAATGTTAAAAAGAAATTAATATTCTAATGAAGAAAATGTAGTACACACCTGGAAGTGTTATTGAATTAATTGAAAAGATGTATTGTGTACGAAAAAGTAGGAGAGGAGCAACGAGAATGGCGGAGTGATGCAGAGTGGATCGGGATGTTGCGGAGAGTTAATCTCATTTAATCTAAGCCTATAGATATAGTATCGACAAATATAGTGTCCTATAATAAGTGAATTTTACGTGTATTTGCAAGAGTTCAGATACAACGTAAAACTATCAAAATAAGGACGATATCAATGAAAATGCGACCTGGTGCTGGAAAATCTACATTGCCCGCCACATTTATTATCAACTATGTCATGTACGCCTTCCATTGTGAATTAAATCTCACTACAGGTCAATATTAGTTGCCTACTGATAGGGAGGCGTTAGGATATATCAGCAAGATCATAATTTGGTGATTAATATTTAAATGTCCTTGATATCTTTTCTAATATATATATATATATATATAATGTCGTGCCGAATAGGTAAAACTTGCGATTTGGGCTTAATAGCAACGCTCTTCTTGCCGAATAAGGCAAGCGAAATTTTTGTATGCAATAATTTCGCAAAAATAATTCTGAACCTAACGAAATAAATATATTTCGTTGTGTTTATTATTGAATTATTATAAACTTATCTAAAATATATTTAGTTGGATTAGGCTAAATTAAATTGCGCTTGTTATAATAAGGTTAGGTAAGTTTTCTAAGGTTCTTTTGGTACAAAATGATTTTTTACATTAACATAAGTGAAAAAAAATATATCTTTAAACGTATAAGAGAAAATTTTAGAAAGGACTTGATTATAAATGAATTCTTGTTAATTGACCAATTTTACCTATTCGGCTCGACATATTATATATATATATATATATATATAGTATTTAATTATAGCATACCTCTAAATACACATTCATCATTATATCTGATGACGGAGTATAATTTTTGTAAATATAATTATTTATTATTTGTCATATGTTTAATTGTTTAATTATACAGATTTAATGATATACGCTTCCAACACATATTTATAGTATATTATTAGAATATGTATCTTCAATATTTCGCGTAAATAAAAAGTAAATAAAAGGACCAAATTCGTTATAAAAGGTTTATATATATATGTCATTATACTGACGTTCGTAAAACAAAGAAACTTGAAAAAATTAACATAGTTGCTATAATGTCACCACTCTATTAGCATTTTTCTGATTTTAGAATAATTTTCAGGAGTGTAGCCTAATTTTTTTTTTTTATATTTTATTTAAAAAAACTTAACATACATGATACATAGAAATGGTATACAAATATGAAACGATTCTTTTCATAAGACATACAACTTCGTGCAATGATGAAATACACAATGAACGAACAAGAAACTTGTAATACTGTATAAGAATATTGACGACTGTTTTCAAACTTTACTATGCATCCCACCTCACAAAGTTTTACAAAACATGGTGGCTGCTATGTTAATTCTCCACCTAATTGCATTTCAGTTGTCTTCAAATATTTTTACTCCATATTATAGCTGATACAGAATAACTTAAGCTCAAATAAACTTATTTTTCTACTGAAATCGTGTATTCTTGTGACATATAATACTACAACGTAGTACATCAATGAAAAATGCCACACCAATAGATGCCAAAAACCGCAACACTAGATACATGACATCCAATTATTCCCGTGCACCCTATATGACTTACATACCTTATACATGACATACATAAAAGAGCATAACTTATATATAATGTCAAAATACACTTGAAACAAACCAATACCCTTTGTCACAAGGGTGCATCTTTGTCACATGCAAATATATCTACCAAACACATAAAACTAAAGCAGGCCCTAAACCCTGTACCTTATTATACAAAACAGGTACATGAGTCTAATATTTTGTATTCCTACGTCATCATCCAACAGAGAAGCTCCCCATACTCATACTCCAGACCCATGCCTCTCCGACCAAGAAAAACCGTCAGGTAAACCCACTCAATCCCTTACAAAAAGATTAACCCTATAATCAAAACCCTCCCCCACTTGAAAAGCCACCCCCTGCGTCATTAGTCATCCCAACCCCTCCATGCACACTTACCCTAAAACCCCTTATCTCCCCACAACCGCTAAAATTACCTTGATAATTAAAATCCCCTCTCCCACTATGACCCAACAGACACACCTCCCCACCTAGAACTACACCTAATACACATCCAAAACTCCACGCTCACTCATCATACCTTAACCAGGATGAGCTTACCCTCCTACCACGTCAAGCCCCCTTCATTCTACAATACATCCCAAAACCATGTTCCTATACTCATCAGAAAATGCAGACTCCCATTTACTCCCATACACCACCCGATTCCTGCATTTACTCCTATACATTGTGCCCCCATGCTCTAATCCTTTCCCCACCCCTTGCTCCCTCAGTCTCCAGGAGACACACACGAAATCCACCATTAAATACCATAAACCCTCGTTCTCTATCACCCACCCTCGTATATCCATACTCATAGCCCTCAATACTGAAATACCCACCCCTATTTTCCTCAACACCCTGCCTATCCATTCTCTCACCACCCCAGTTCCTCACAAAAATATATAGCATGCATCACTGTTTCTTGCAACCCACATCTTTTACAGCACCCATCTCGAACAATGCCCATCCGACATAACAATGCCTTATCTGCCACCACCCCATGTAGAAACCTATACATTAATTCCTATCCCACCTAATCCTCATACCTTTCAAACCCCTCCAGATCAATCCCCAATCATACATAGGGTATTCAGCCACCCTCCAATCCCATCCTTCCCCCACCTGACCTCCAAAACACTAGCCTTCACTTCTTGCACCCTCCTCACAATCACCAAATGCTGAATATATCCCAACACATCCCCACGATCACCCCACCATCTGTGCACCTCCCGCTCCACCGCTCCCGGTAGCCCCCTCAGTGCCTCCCAGCCGCACCATACACCGTTTCACAAACAAACACATCAACCTCCTTTCCACCCAAATAAGCCCCAACCCCCTAACTCCACTCTCTTCCTAACCACCTCCTTCCTCAACCAGTGTTTACCGAGCCCAAATGTACTTAAAAACCCTCACCTCCAACCCTCTCACATCCTCCTGCATCAGAGGGTAAACCACTGCCACGTGCCACAGTCTACTGTAGATCAGCACGTTCACCGCTATCACCCTCTGATGCAAGGAAAGATCCCCGCCCTCCAACTCGCCAACCTATCTAGCGCTAGTTGCACCACCCTCCTGGCCTCCATACTGTCACCCATATACATAATACCCAAATTTTCAGACTATCCACAATAATCCACCCATATCTCTCAGCCAATCTACCTCAATCCATGCCCCTACCTCCAACAACGCGATTTCGCCCCATTAATTCTCATACCGTAGCTGCACAAAACACCCTTAGAGCCCCCTCAATAATCTTCAATCCTCTTCCATTCTCACCAGCACCGTGGTATCGTCCACGTACCCCACTATATCATTTCCTCCCTCCCTACCTGTATCCACCCACCCCCTTCCTTCACAATCATCCTGTAAAAGGGATCTTGCATGCCTGAACAATATCTGGGATAATGGACATCCCTGTCGCAAACCCCTATCCATTCGTACCACCCTTCCCAGTTTCCCATTCACCTGCACACGCACGTAGCCCCGAATACACCGTCTCTACCCACCTAACTACCTCCTCACCAAACCCCTGTTTTCTCATGATCGCATACAGCATCTTTCTCTCCACACTATCATATGCCCCCTTCCAGTCCAACGCTAATACTCCTCCCCAGCCCCCTCTATAAATCCCTTGATGCGTTCATGTCCCTCAATCATACACCTACCTGGTATCCCACGTTGTCCTTCCGCTATCACCTTCTGCAATACTCTCTTCAATCTGTTCCCCAAAACCTTCGCAAAGATTTTATAATCTGCATTCATCATTACCAGAGGTCTATAATTCTGCACCATGTTCCCCTGATTACTCTTCTTAACTAATACTACCACCCCCATGCCCTGCTCCTCCCCATTCTACACCTACTCTTCATACAATTCATCAAGGCCACCATCATTCCTTCAACACATCCCAATGTACCCTATAAATTCATTCACCATACCATCCATACCAGGCGCCTTTCCCTACTCATTCCATTCACCGCCTCCCACCTCCTCCTCTGTTATTTCTCCTCCAGACACAACCTGTCCTTGTCCCCCAAAACCCTACCACACCCTCCTCTACAATCTCACCTTCACTCCTGCCCCCACCCTTGCTCCATAAATACGCCTCAAACCACTTATCCATGTAAACTCCCATCGCCTCAGTCGTCCGTAAACGTTGACCCCTATTGAATCCTTCCAAATCCTCCTCCACATCCAGGTAGTCTATCGTCATAGCCTCTCTCGCCCCTACACCTGCCCACAACGTGCGATGGTCTGTCACCCCATAAAACATCATCCATACCCGCTTTCCTCTGCACGCATCAAACCTCTCATTTTGCAAATCCCTCAGTCTTTCTTTCAAACCTCGAATCTCATCCATCACCTGCACTCCTCCACGCTCATAACAACCTTGCAACAACCCCTCAAGATACTTTTGTAGACCATACCTCCAGCACACCTCCTCTCTCCCCAGCTTCTGATAATATTCCCTAATTCCTATTTTCGCACAGCTCTCCCACCATTCCACCAAATCATTATTATTCTCTCCCCTTTGTTCCCACAATGACCCCCACCACCTCCTAAAATCATCCGCCTACCCATGCCAGTCAATAATCTACCATTCAGCTTCCAATAACTCTGATACCACCTAATCACCCCTTCCCAACTCACATCTGCCAGAACACCCTATGGTCCGAGAATCCCACATCAAAAGTCTGCACCTCCTACAACCACCCTCCGTCACATATACCCTATCAAGAGCCGCATATCCCTTCCTGACAAAGTATACTCCACAAAATCCCCCTCCCTACGTCCCTAAACCTGCACTACTCAATAAATCCCTCAAGGCCCCCAACTCACACCCGCTCCCCTAGGTTCCACATCCCTTTTTCTAATTACACTATTAAAATCCCTCCCAATATTGCCACGCCCGGCAAACCTCCCAATGCCCCCACCATGTAATCGTTTAAAAAATCAATTTTCACTCTTCGAGAAGCCTCCGCTGGCATATAAACCCCTACGAAACAAACCTTCACCCCCCAATCCCCTCCACCCTTACCACCCTGCCCCCACTCTCCTCCACGCTCGTAGAACAAAGGGAGCTTGACGTGCTAATGACCACTGCCACACCCCTTTATTTCCCTGAAGACCCTGCATACACCTCATATCCTGCAAACATAATTCACGCCCACATCTATAATTGTGCTCCTGTAGGAACCCCACTTGCACACCATACCGTCTCAAAGTTCCCTCTACCCACCGTCGCTTGACCTCTGCCCTCAACCCATTAACATTAATAGTTAGACACTGGAATATAAATGAGTGGGTTTACCTTTCGACCTCTGCACAGACTGTGACATTATCCTTCCTTTACCACCCCCCTTGCCCACACTTTTGCTGCCCATAGCAACATCCTTACCATCATCTCTTGCCAACTCCCCTCCCCTTTCATTCCCCTTCACTTCCACCAAAGGCTTCTTCGTGACCCTCTGGGCCGGTGTCAAGATATCATCATGATCTTCGACCGTGCCAGATCGCTTCGCGACCCGCTCCCCACCTCCATCATGTCCCCACTATCACTCTGATGCACCTCCACATTGACGCACTCACGCACCAATGCTGCTACCTCAGGACTCTCCTGCCCGAGTCAATCCCAACTCGTGCCTCCTCCACCAAATCTGCCCCATCCCCAACATGCAACACCTGTAATGGATCATCCAGTAATCCCTGAATCACTTCCACCAGAGGCACATCCATGCCTTCCTCTATCACAGGTACTTCCTCAACCTCCTTTTCATTCACCTCTCTTCCCAAAGTAGGCTCTGATGGGTGGCACGGTTCTGCCACACCCTCCACTATTTCACTCCAGCTCCTGGTCCTTTGCTGCTGTCCCTCATCACCAGCCGTCCCCTCATACTTTCCCTGTGGTTCTGTCGGGATCTTGCGTTCAGCGGTTCGTTGAGCACCTCTCCGCAAACAATCCGCTGCTACATGATCAAAATTCCCACATATCCTACACGTCCTCCTTTGTCCTGCGTAAGTCACGTACACTTGCGTACGAAACTCAGTCATAATGATGTAAGATGGAATGGGCCTCCTTAACGACATCTTTAAGGTGAAAGATCCCTCAGGAAGTCCTCTCCATGGGTCCCACACTCCACTTTCCTGCCGTTGCCAGATGTACTGTCCCATACTCGCTGAAGACACGTCCCACATCCATTTGATCCGCCTCAAAAGGCACATTCTTTACCTTTACCCATGTGTAGGTGCGAGACACATCCTTTAATCGCACCTGCAACGTCGCATTGACCGTGTAGACGTTGTCCTGATGTCGCTCTACCAATGTCTCATATGCTGCAGCTGTTAACAACTTCACAAAGATCCTGTTCATTCCATTTAGTGCCACTCCATACAGTTCCTCCATATCAATGTTGTATATATCACGAAGAATAGTAGGTATTACTGTAGCCGCCACAGCAGGTTGAATTACTCCTGTAACCATGTCTATGCAGACGGTGTTGATGCGGCGTCTGCCCACCGCCGCCATGACAGTGAAAATAAAGTTGCTCACAGTCTCCACCAGGGGCCAGAGACCAGAGTAGCACACCCTTCTCTCACGAGAGCTGGGTGGCGAATGATGAAACCTAATTATACTGCTTTTAGCATAATTTTTCAAAAGGAGCTTAGCGTAGTTATACTGATTTTAGCATAACTTTCAAAGAGTAGCATAATTATATTGATTTCAGCATAATTTTCATAGGAGTGTAGCGTAATTTAGTATAGTTAAACTAATGTTTAACTATAACAAACTTAATCAATTTCTCTAGTATTAAGTAGTCTATAAGCCATTAGATTTAGTCTGCCCATAATGCCATGGCATGATAGTGGCTCTTTGCACTGCAATTCATAATTGTAATTACAAAATCTCGATGTAAACTTGCAATGAAATAAAAATATTATTATTATTATTATTATTATTATTATTATTATTTATTATTATTATTATTATAACAGTTCCTGGGGCGGTGAAGGCGGAGTGTCCAGGCACCACTTGAGGTGCCTTGTCTTTCTGCCTCCCTTCATATTTGTCATTCTTGCTTGAAGATCCATAGGAATATACTAATTCCTATGGCTGCCGATCCGTGTACAACAGTGGGAAATATTGTACCTTTATAAATATTGTACCCTTATGTTTACAATGATTGCTATCTTGTATTGGAGTGCCGATAAATAAGTTTGCTTGTGTACAGGTACACATAAATACACTTACATAAATTATCATATGCAAAACAACCACAGGGGAAGTTGAATGATAGCTCTAGGCCTTTTGTGTTGCAATCAACACATCTTCAGGAGCTTGCAATGTTGCAGAAATGAGGAAGAAATCCAGGTAGATTCATTCATGGGAACGGCTATCATTCACTTCCCCTTGTTGTTGTTTTGCATTTTATATAGCTTGTTCATGATTATTGCATAGTAACATGTGTAAATTACCTACCTAGGATAACCCAAAAACAAAGTAACTTATTTCCATTGGGGTCCTCACTACGTATCAGGACACTGTAGTTCAGTTAAGAAGTCTGGTGATTCATGGTGGATCAGTCGGAGGTGGTGGAGAGCAACAATGTTGAAATATGTGGGTGAGGGTGCTGGGGAAGACTACTCAAGACCACATACCTGACTAATCCCGAAAACCTGAAATTGTTGGTAAGCTGTACGCAGCGCTCTATGACACCCCCCTTTCCTGAGGGGTTTAGCGCTTAATTAAATGGATTATATGATTGAAAGCAGTGATGGTGATTTTTCAACAACAAAAACTTACTACTACTTTACTACTGCTACTACTTTACTACTACTACTACTATACTAGTCCTACTATTTTACTACTACTAAACTACTACTTCTACTTGACTACTGTTTACTACTATTGTTTTGAGAGGTCCGTGGTCATCTAGTCGTCCTTGTATCTCCCACACAGCTGTTTCGACACGGTCAAGTTCCCCACACGAAGGAAACCCGCGGCTCACCAAACCTGTTTTTCACCTTTAATTATGCTTGTAGGCATTTGTTAGTAATTTTATGTACTGGTACCAGGTACCTCAGCAACTGGACACGATGGTACATTCCCTACTATTTAAGTGAAATATATTAAAAAAGCAAGGATTATTAGTAATCTATGTCGCTTGGTTCAAGTTTGAGTGACTAAAAGGCTTTGATGGAGATTCACAACCCAGGGATTTACCTGTTGAGGTGTGAAGGAAAGTGAGTGGTGCTTTGACTAGTTACTACACCGTGATAAC
Source organism: Cherax destructor (assembly GCA_009830355.1). NCBI lineage: Eukaryota > Metazoa > Arthropoda > Malacostraca > Decapoda > Parastacidae > Cherax > Cherax destructor. The sequence continues at coordinate 52,501 of WNWK01006216.1, read as the reverse complement.
GTGTAGTATTAACAACGGATGTCAAGTCTATCTTTCCATTGTAATATAATCGGAGTTTTTTTTTTTTTTAAGTTTCACAATTGTGTTTTTCTATTATTTTTTTTTTTTTGTGTGGGAATACACGTGTACTTACCTGGAGGTGTTTACCCAAAATGAACTCCAACTTTAAGTCTCTATCTTCTTGTGTGTATATGGGTCTGTATTTTAACCTTGTGTATATAGGTCTGTCTTTTAACCTTGTGTGCATATAGGTCTGTGTCTGTGTTCACTAAACCGTATGCAAAGGTTCTCCTATTTATACAAAAATATATTATTTAAACTTTGTGTCGACACAGTCTGGTATTAGTCAAGCCAGTTTCCTATTAAGAAATTATTAAACTAAATAATGCTGATATACACGACCCAAAATAACTGTTTTAATTTATCAGTAATTTCTTATGAAAAATGAGGAGCATTGAAAAATTTTACAAAGTGAATTTTAGATTTAATGTTTCTCCAGTAAAAGTTACACAAATTCATTTCGAGGAAGAGCTTAGTGGTTGGAATGTCCGAATGTTGAAATGAGAAACAACCTCTGGTAGATACCTTCCCTGTTGATCTACCATGTAGTATAGTATATGATCACCGTTCAATTTATGTTAAGTTTCACTTGTAGTAAAACTAAATACATTCATTGATTTCATTTACATTACTGAACATAAACTGTAACCGTACCACCCAGCTCCGGACCTCCAGAACCAATATACTACTAATTTGATTAAGCGTAAATTTAGGTTCGATTCGGTAATCACGGATTACATTTATATAAAGTGCTCCCCAAAAGGCAAAAATATCACCCATGAAATATGTCTCTTCATTCAGTCTTCCTGAAGATGCAGTAAAATTTGTAGGTTCCTAGTAGTGTTTACAAAGAATGTAAAGTAGAACAGAGAAGAACTGTGTGTAACAGCTTTTGTGTGTACCTGTATTTAACTGCTGAAAGTTTTACTGTGTTGACAATGCTCGGCTCTAACATACCCTTGCAACAATTACACATAATGAGGAACCAGTCATCCTTATTGTGTCGGCGTCACTAGACATACATAGTACGTATTGTACTTTTTAGAAATATAATAAAGTATAAATACTTAAGTCTAGCATTAAATGCTGTTTTCTGCGAAGGTTCTTTTATAGAAAATGTCACAAATGAATTTTAGAGTAACTTGTCTATCAGTACACATAATTCGTAACCTGAAAATTAATAAAATGTTTATTTAGGAAAAGTTCATTCCACAAGTGTTTTTATTTACACACATTTTACATTGAATTATAGACCATTATGTACATTTTTCCGGAAGTAGTTTAAGAACAATAATATTTCTACAAGTAAGATAAGATTTTGTTCGGATTTTTAACCCTGGAGGGTTAGCCACCCAGGATAACCCAAGAAAGTCAGTGTGTCATCGAGGACTGTCTGTCAGTATATTCAGGCCTAGCTGACATCAGTGACATACTACTATATAGAAAGCCCCTTGTCATGCAGAACATTTCAAGCAAATTGGGTCAGTTTTGTCCTCAGGATGCGACCCACACCAGTCGACTAACACCCAAGTACTCATTTTGCTGATGGGTAAACATTGACAGCAGGTGTCTTAAGGAAACACTTCCTAATGTTCCCACTCGTACTGGGGATCGATCCCTGGACCTTCATTGTGTGAGCTAGCAATCGAGGAGGTGTTGATTCGCCGGGAATTCTCCCGGCCCGGGTCTTTACCAGATGGCGACCCGGCTTCGGCTCCCTGTCGGGGGAGCAGCAGAGACCTATGTCTCCCATGGGAGGGGGTACCCCTCAGCGGCGGGACCAACTGGCCCCAGGCCTAGTCACATTCCCTCACCAGCACGAGGCAGGTAGGTAGATAAATGCTAGGCCTCTCTGGTCTGCCACCTTCCCCGCCCCAGGGAGGCTGACGGGAAGGGGTGGACCGGTGAGCCAGAGGCCTCGGTCAGATGACCAAAAGCTCCAACGGCGGGTCATCATCTGACTAAAACCCGCGTCAGGAAACACTTGTCCTGTTTCCTGACGAACCTTACCCAACCCTAACCTAAGATTTTTTTTATTATGTCCTAACGCCTCCCTTTCGGTAGGCACCTACCCTGCCCTAGAAGGGCTGGGCATGGTGATCGACCTAGCAATCGAGCTACGGAACACCTTAAAAGAAAAGAGCCTCGTTAATTTTTTTTATTTATGTGAGAAATTATGTAGGTAAATTTTACAGGCAGTGTCCTGAATTAACATTTCACCCCCATAATTGTGAAGAAACTTTGGTACATCAAACAGTTTACATTTACTGATATTAATGTAGCTCAGAGTCAAGTGGAATTTCAAGTACACCGGGTCACAATAATATCCCTCCTTCGTGCCCATCTTCTCAGTTCATTATGTCTCACACGTCTGGACCTTAAATTATTTTTAGAAAGTTTATGTCAGTAACACTGTTTCAGTTCAGTTCAGACTCACAGGTAAGGACCCACTAGGGGCGAGGGGGAAGTGGGGACAGACGAAGAATAGCCGGTGAGAGGAAGAGCTGAAGGAGAAGAGAAAGAGTCAGGACTAAACCCAACAGTGACTTCAACACTGACAAATTATAATCGGACTGTATTGTAATATTTACTTGACCTGCGTAATTTACTTGGGTAATTATATAAATACAAATCAATTACACGATTAAAAATATAAAGGACATTAAAGATTACTCACCAAATTAAGATTTAAAAAATGGTTTTAACTATGACCATAATTTTTAAAGGGGTGGACCGGTGAGCCAGCGGAAGGCCTCGGTCAGATGACCAAAAGCTCCAACGGCGGGTCATCATCTGACTAAAACCCGCGTCAGGAAACACTTGTCCTATTTCCTGACGAAACTTACCCAACCCTAACCTAAGATTTTTTTTTATTATGTCCTAACGCCTCCCTTTCGGTAGGCAATTCATATTGGGCAATATAAATTAACATTCCTGTAGTGAGAATTAATACACTGGAGGCGTACATGTGGTGTGAACGATACCGCTTCTATTACATCTTAGTTAATTTCATTTGAAGATTCGGCTGATTTCCAAATTCCTCTAGAGAACTAACTCTACCTCTCAGGACGGCCACCCGGGCAGTACTCCTCAGATTCAGTTTTCTTTTTATGACCTCTTCCCTTGGGTCAAATAAAGAGCCGAGACGACCAGCAATCAACCTTCCACACCCGTGTGATCAACATTGCTCTTTGCCATCTACACAACCCCTCCTTTCCCACTCAGTTGGAAGCACTCTGTCGCTTCCTCACAAGTAATTTGGTAGTTTGACTACCATTAATACGTCATGTTTACATTACCACTTAACATTTGTATTACATGTAGTATTAACAATTATAGGAAAAATAAAAAAAATTCACAATTTATGTATTTTTTAAAGTATGTTATGCAAGGGAGACAATTACATTTTTAACAAGTAGTAAATCAAGCTTTATTTTGATAAGCTTAACCTAGGTAATTTACACTATGTATTATAATTATACTTATGTGTACCTGTGCCTAAATAAACTTACTTACCCGCGTCAAGAAACATTTGTCGGGTGTCCTGACGAACCTGTTACTACCTACATCACACATACTGCAACTGGCGTCCAGTGAACTAGGAATTTGCTCCAGTCCAGAGCAAATTAAAAACTACTTATTATTATAGGAACGCTGCGCAACCCACACGAGTTTAATATTTAATATTGATAATAATAATGCAGATAATTATGCACAATTTCATTAATGTGTAATATTAAATAGTAATCGTAAAATATTACCAAATACCAAACTGAAATACGGTTTAAGAGGTGTATGTCTCGGTATACACCGACGAGAGTTTAGTCCTTATATTAGGGATTAAAGTGTTGACTGGTGAGCAAGTGACATGCAGTGAAAATGACTTGTGTAGTCACTAGGCTTTAAACCCAATTAGCCAACCAATCTATTAGCAAAATTAAACGATTGGTATTATTTTGGCTTAGTTCATATATAATTTTAGCTAACTGAAGTTAAAAGATTAAAAGTCCATAATGATATTTTGGAAAAAAAATCTCCCGTTGAAATTGTGATGTACTCACCTCACCTATTTGTGGTTGCAGGGGTCGAGACTCAGCTCCTGGCCCCGCCTCTTCACTGATCGCTACTAGGTCCTCTCCCTGCTCCATGAGCTTTATCATACCTCGTCTTAAAGCTATGTATGGTTCCTGCCTCCACTACATCACTTGCTAGACTATTTCACTTCCTGAAAACTCTATGACTGAAGAAATACTTCCTAACATCCTTTTGACTCATCTGAGTCTTCAACTTCCAATTGTGACCCCTTGTTTCTGTGTGTGTGTGTGTGTTTTTCACTTGGTGTTGACAACGAGGCGCAGCTTTAATTCTACAAGATTCAATGAGTATAGATTATTATTATAATCAAAACTAAGCGCTAAACCCACAAGGTCAATGAGAGCAGAATATATAGACAAATGTCACTTAAATTATCGCTCAGCTTCCCTTCTTACCCTTGAATACTGGTTTCTGGTTCCTTTGCCCACTTCTGTGTACTATTCAGTGCCTAGAGTTCTAAGCGCACCCTTTTTTTCTGCATTTGTTTTAACCACGAGGTCTCTTTCCATAACTACCATATTGCACATTGGTATGACGTGCTCTTCCTCCTGGCACTTTCCGGCTAGGTATTCCATTATCTCAGTGACTTTCCTTCGAGTTCTCTTTTACCATTGTACTGCTTGCAAAATTTATCTCATCCCTGAGAAATTTCCTATTATGTCTGGTTTCTTCCTCACCAGCAATCATGTCTTCAGTGCTGCATGTGTGTAATCGCCTATTTGTGGTTGCAGGGGTCGAGTCTCAGCTCCTGTCCCCCGCCTCTCCGCTGGCCGCTACTGGGTTCTCTCCTGGCTGCGTTTGTGTGTGTGTATGTGTGTATAATGCAAATTACAATAAAATAATGTAGTGCTCCCTCACATAAACAATAGAAATCACAGCAATAGTCAGCTGCAACAAAATATGAAACGCATTATTAACAAACAAACAAAATATATAAAAAAGTGTATATTTACCACCAAATTTATCTGTTCATTACACTAGCAGCACTTTTTTTCCTTTTTTTTCCGTTGATGAAATTTCATGGTTGGTATCTGGTGTTAATAACGGCCCGTTGTAAGTTAGCGAGGATCCTAAGTGTGAGTCGTAAGTAAACACGCCCCGTAAGTTTGCCTCAGTCGTAAGTAACAGGACGCTGGTCGTTACTCGCACACACACACACACACACACACACCACAACAAGGAAGACCCAGTCTTGTTTGGGGTCCTACCCCACCCGCCACCCTGCACGGTCACTCTTATTTTCCATCTTCCTCGCTTTTTTTCCTTCTGTTTTCCTTTATTTTCGTTTAGTCATAGCCACAGCTTAGAAAACACTATTCTAAAGTATATTTCAAGACGGCGATGCTGTTCCTCTAAGTGTAGTTTAATCTGCGTTCTCGGTGCTTGGTTCCTTGTGGTGTTGGGGCCGTATAAAGCCTTCCCGAAATGAGTCCAAAGCGGCAAAGAACACGCCTCCTAAAACACAATGTTCTGGGGTACAGCGAGAAAATCATTATCATATCTCCCCCCAGCTGTAAAGTTGCTGTACCTAGGTTGTGCCGGCGCGGGGGATAACCACGAGTTTAAAATGCTAATGTCATTTGTCTAGCATGCTCTTAATGCTCCTGGATAGCGCTTAATGTTATGTAAACGGCCTCACTGTTAATTTCAAGATGGGGACACAAGTATATGGCTGCTCTGAGAGAGGTGGATGAGTGCCATGGCGGTGGTAGGTAGTAGTTGTTGTAGTTGTGCTAGTTTTGAAAGTTGTAGATAGTGCATGGTAGTGGTGGTCGTCGTGGCAGTCATGGTAGAAATTGAAATACGACTTTTTGTGTGATAACTTGTGAGCGCTTCATCCGATCGGCTTCAAACCTTCATTACCGGTAACTTCAGAATGCAACTTCATCCGACTAAGCTTTCAAAGTCGGTATATCTTAATTGGGATATTGATATCCATACAATAACTTGTAAAGGTCTCTTCAGATCGATTCCAAATCTTCAAGGCTGTATTATTTAACTGCATTTGAAACTTGTGCTACATTCTGTACTATTCCTTTTTGTGTGCATTGAAGTAGAAGAGGCTGGGCTAATGGGATGCAGAGATACCTTTCCCAGATCACTAAGCAACCAAAATATATCTGGTTTATATGACAATTAGTTTTGGAGAAGACCTGCTTCATCATCAGGTGTTCAATAAAAAAATCAAAACAGATATTTAGATTGCAAAATGTTAATGCACACTAAAACATCACAAAATATAAGTGAAGGAAAGATAAAACGGTGGAAAGTAGCTCCGCAGACCGTTCATTGTTGTATAGGGAAGGTGCGTCTCCTGGAGCCTTGCACTGTGGCCACCACCACCACCTTCCATCTTGCATCATCTGAAGACATCACTGAAGGTTTGTCTCTAACAGAGTATGGCATCATAGACTTGAGTCAACTTAATAACAGTGTGGTTTGTGTCTTCATAGTGTTGTTTGTAATAATAGAACTTCCCAAGTGTTAGAAGTCTAAGATACATTCACGCAGTGGGCTTTATATATATATATATATATATATATATATATATATATATATATATATATAAAATATATATATATATAATATATATATATATATATATATATATATATATATATATATATATATATATATATATATATATATATATATATATATACAGGGTTGGACAAAATAATATAAACACCTGCTGATTGAAATGTCGAATGACTGAATAATCAATTTAAATGTGTTACAAGTGTTAAATGCGTTATTGTGCAAGGCTATAATGCACCAATTCACACCGCTAGAGTTGTTCAAAATTGTCATGAAGAACATGAAAGTGAAGTACAAAGAAACACTTGGACTGGCCCCCACAATCACTGGATATCGAGCATCCGTGAGGTCAGTTGGAACAACAAGTTAGGAACCGACTTTCTCCACCGTCGTCTTTGGAAGAGTTAGAGCAGGTTTTGCTTGAGAATTGGCTTAGAATTCCCCTAGATGCTGTTCTGATGCTGTATGAATCAGTTCCTCGACGAATTGGAGGCCATATCCCACCGAGGCAGGGTGGCCTAAAAAGAAAAACGAAAGGTTCTCTTTTTACATTTAGTAATATATACAGGAGAAAGGGTTACTAGCCCCTTGCTCCTGGCATTTTAGTCGCCTCTTACGACACGCAATATATTATACATATATAGTGAACGAGTGACTTTAAGCAAATAACATATATACATATATAACGTACCACTATAGATATGATTTCTCTGTCATAGGGAAGTCTAGGACACTATACCTATATCTCCTTGAAGCTGGAGACTCCAGCCAGGTAGTCATACTCAGCGTCGGACACCTAAAAATACATATATAAGCTTCAAGAAGTTTTTAATTGCCACCACATCTTAAGTTGGTAATGGTTGGCCATGAAATTATCTTGAGTTCTCATGGCTTCTGGGTAGTTTGTGTATCTCTTCTCTACGTGTGCGTGTGTGTGTGTGTGTGTTTTTTTTTCGTGCGTTCGCGCGCGCACATACGTGGCCTGAATATTCCCATTTGTGTTGCTTCGTTTGCCATAACACTGATGCAGTTCACAGCATTTCCTCATTAGCTCACATACGCACGTATGACCACGGAAAAACATCTGTTGCTTTATGTTGTCGAAATAACAGGGCCTGTGTACTGTCTTTGTTGCTTCATGTTACCAGGGAGGCTGCTCTCCAGGGGCATTACAAAAAAAAAATCTTGCAAAATTTTTGTAAATATTTCAGCAACATCAGGTAATACTACTGTTGTTTGATGATGATGATGATGGTGATGATGATGGTGATGGTGATGATGATGATGGTGATAATGAAAATCTACTGCTGCTGCTGCTGCTCCTCATCTCATAATTTTTGAATTGTTTATTAAAATATATTCTGAGGGGACACGTTCACGACTTGAGATCCTTACTTGACATGAAAGTGAAGAGAATTAGGGATACTGTAAGAGCTTAAATACGTAAATGAACCCCAGGGACTTTAGAAAATACTTTTTCAGCCCATTCTAATCTGGCAGTATTTTACTGTGGTTTAGTCAGATGTGTGACCATTAACACGTACAAATGAAAAGCCTGTAGTGGTAGCTGGTCGTAAATCATGTCCCCAGTAAAGAAACGATCTACAAAAATGAAGGCAGAGGCAGAAACCAAGGTAAGTTTTGTGTACCTGTATATTCCCACCACCATTATTTATAACAAGTACAGAGCGCAGTAGAGCAGTATGGTAGGCAGACACCATACAAATCACAGTAATAAAGAGTGAGAGAACAAAGTGAATTCACTCACAGCTATTGGCTTGTATCTCATACATGAGAGACCAGTACGTATACTCACCCTGCTAGTGAGAGACTGACTCCAAACAAGGGTGTAAATATAACATCAGTTCGGCTGGACTAAAAATATCACCCAAATGGTTGATGTATAAACATGACAGCCAATAGCGCGACTGGTGGACCCAACAGCCACACCGCCCTAACTGCCAGTTTGACTACAACAGAGGGAATGCAAGAGGTGGTTGGGTGATAAACGCCGAATGAATTGTAATGTACTCGGCGCACGCTACAGTAACTGTGGCACTGTGTAATGAAAAGGGGATCATGTAACTATTTTGTGCTCAGTGGGTTTGCGCAACAGAAGTTTCTACCGTTTTTATGTATTATTACATTTATTGGCATTACGTTAACTCATAATTCGTAAAATTTTGCTAATAGACGACAATCTAACCTAATCAAACCAACTTAAATTACATATACAGAGGATTTTGCTTAAAATCGTATGAGAGATATAAACTCTTTCTATAAGAGTGGTGGACTGTGCTCCGCAGCCAAGTAGCAGAACATCATACGTGGTTTCAGAAGAAGGTATGACAGAACCTTAAGTTTAAAGAACTACAGGCTGAGAGGAGTTAGAGTTCAGTATCACAAACAGATGAGTACACACACCAGGAACACTTAAAGTGGCAATAGGTTGCTGAACCTTTGGTCACACCTCACACTGACTCAGATCTGCGAAGGCGCATCCCTAATTGCAATGCGCTTTAAATGCCACCAATATTTTACAATGATAGTGCCAGGAGAATCACCCTCTTGTGCTGGGTGTGGCTGTGTGCCACCCACTTGTGCTGGGTATGACTGTGTGCCACCCACTTGTGCTGGGTATGGCTGGGTATCACCCACTTGTGCTGGGTGTGGCTAGGTCCACCCACTCGTGCTGGGTGTTGGATGTGCGTCACCCACTTGTGCAGGGTGTGGCTGGGTGATACCCACTTATACTGAGTACAAGACAAGCCACGGGGGGTGTTGCACCCCCCGTGGCTTGTCTTGCATTGTTAAGATCGCCTGTCTGCGATTGTTTGCATTATGCTGAGTGTGGATAGGGACCAACCACTTGTGTCGGGTGGTGGTGGGTGTTGCCATCTTGGGCAGGAACGGCTGGGAGCTCCTGTCCTGCTGGGAGTGGCACCTTTGCTCCTGCTCTGCAAATGTGTCTTTGCAACTCTTATAATTAAGACTAAACAATAAAATAAAAAAATAAATAAATGCCAAATATATACACAAAGCTAAATACAATAAAAGACATTTGTAAATTATTCATTGTCATTCACAAAATTATTTTAAGAGGCAAAAAATATTCGTAAATAACTGTAGATTATTGATACCTCTTTCTTACGAGTAGAACACTACAATACTAAAGTACATGTGTCTTCACTGCTGATATTTGTCAGAATGGATGTAGGTGGATGACCTCTCGGCTGCATCAGTCTTCTTGTCCAATGAAGAGTCTTCCCTTCTGCTCCAGGAACATTGAAGTGTAACTCTAGACTTCGAATTAGGAATCCCACAGGGATTCCTAATTCCTTCTTCAGTATTCTAATTAATCCTTTCCTAAATGTTGTATGATTAGCTTTTCTGATGTACTGATTTACATAATCGGATTCTCCGAAACATCATTAGCTACTTGTATGTTCTAGATTCGTCTCAGGACCTGGAGATAATCATCTCAGCTGAGAAAATGAAAATTCTTAATAGACGTCCTCTTCGGTAGGGAGGCGCTGTCCGCAAGTTCCAATTGCATGTTAGATCTTTGCTTCAATATACGTATAAGCAGATACAAAGAGCTTGGATTTGAGGTACCTATGTCTGGACTTGTTGCAACCAGACTTTGTTGCCAGTACAAAGATTGAGAGCACGTAGAGCTATGGTAGGATTTCACCCCTATGTATAGTGTTAATGTGAGGATAGTGAAAATGATGTATTTTGCTTACATCAGAGCATTAGCTGACTTCCTTACTTGCTCTTGTGTTGGTTAGGTTGGACAGCTTATAAATTTTCAGATCAAAACAATGAGGCTCATCATAGGATACACCTGTACTACTAAAATGCTAAACATGCAAAAATAACTTGACATGCCGAGCGACAGAGATCGAGTCATAGAAAAAATGTTCTCAGTGATATTATTATGCTCAGGCAAACTCATTCAAACCCTTGCACAGAAACCTCTCCAATCTTTCTTTATCACAGGTGATCACTTACCCAAATGGATCATGAGAACGGGAACTGACCTCCAGATGAACCAAATACACGATACACAAATAACCCGAACATAGGAGAGAGAAGCTTATGACGACGTTTCGATCCGATTTAGACAATGTACAAGTCTTGTAAATGGTCTAAGTCGGACCGAAACGTCGTCATAAGCTTCTCTCTCTCCTATGTTCGGGTTATTTCTGTATTCCATGATACATGATCTATGTCAAGTAAGATAACAGGGACACTCGCCTGTACCATCAGGTATTACCTCTTGCCAGATCACTGTCCCTCACTGTTTCCCTAAAGAGCTTTATTAGATTACAGTCAAAGCTTCAGCCGTACTGATGCCCTTCAACAAATTATATGTTTAGAATCGATCAACATGAGCAGCTGGCAGTACCGTTGTAGTCATGCAAAGCGATGGTACCTAAATAGAAAATGAAGCATCAACAACTGGGCTTGGACCCTTCAAACTGTACTGACGCCTTACTTGTTATTTTCTATCCCTAAATGCTCTTTATGTTCATGAGTGTCGGTTGTGACTTGTTCGTGTCAGACGCCAGACACAGGTTTGGTAGAATTATAAACAGTGGAGTCAGAGTACACCTTTTGTGGATTGCTTCTAACATTAGCTTTCATTTGTATAATAGAACTAATGAATTGGCCAACTTTGGGCTGTCAGCTAGTAGTTTGAAGACAATAATATGAAAATAACTTCAATTGAACTTATTTGACTTGGGACAGAGTGCCACTATTGCCCACAGGATGGGAATGGGTTAACAATTCCCCCAGCCCCACAAGATTTGTAAGGGATGCAAAATAAAGATAAATTATGATTTAAAAACAGTCAAACTTCGTGATTTCTGACGCCTGCGGAGAATAATTTAGGAGAGAATAAAATTTAGGAAGAAATACATATAAGCAAATATATAAAAAAGAAAACGAGTAATAACGTTAAAATTGCAAGGCACAGCGTACTCTTATTGTTTTTTGGTAAACGTCAAGAAGCCAGGAAGTTAGAAGTGTGAATCAAGAGGTGGAGGAGGAAGAAGAGTTGGAAGGAGGAGGAAGAGTAGTAGTAGTTGGGTGAAGAAGACAATAAGAGAAGAAAAAATACACAAATAACCCGCATATAGGAGAAAGAAACTTATGTCGACGTTTCGGTCCGACTTGGAAAATTGATTAGTCACACTAACCATTTAGTAATCAATGGTCCAAGTCGGACCGAAACGTCGGCATAAGTTTCTTTCTCCTATGTGAGGGTTATTTGTGTATTGTTCGTCACGGTATTGTGACTTGTTGTTCTTTTAAGACGCAATAAGTGTATAGTGAGTGTAACAAGCCTCAAAGGTGGAGTGTATGAGGGGTGAAGGGGGGGTCAGTAAGAGGTGTGGTGGAGGGGGCGTCGCACCCCCAGTATTATGCTGTGTTATTGGACGCTAGTGTTTAGCATATAAATGGCAACGCTTCCTGATAGACTGCCGTCACATTGTCTCATAATTTTCGCTTAAATCGGTCAAAGGACGGTCTTCCCCGGCTGAATGTGGCTTTCACGGCCTCAGGGTAAGCCGTAACAGACGTGTCCTCACGGAATAGCAATATGCTGGCCAGGAATTAATTGTACAATACACGCTTATACATGCAAATGACAGTTTGTTTAAGTACGCATCTGAAGGCGTTTTCTTAATTGTTATGTGCTCTTGTTGGTGCTAGGTGCGATGTTTATACCGTTCGCAAGAGCCTGGGTATTCCTTATTAATTTTATCAGCTAGATGTAGGGCCATAGAGGTGTAATTACAGCAAGAAACAATGGCACCTCCTTTACTCCGGCTCTTGAGGCAAGATGGGAGGGGCTGGAGACTTCGAGCCGACCGGCCGAGGTCTTGAAGCCGAGGAGCCGAGAGGCAAGCACTTGATAATAAGCATATTTCCACCACTGTCTGCCTCCTGTCGGGAATTTAGCAGTAACTCTGATCAGATCCAGGCGTCGGCTTCACCCTGCCGGGATAAGACCTCTGATGTCCCAATTCCCCCAGACTCCCCAAAATTACAATGTCCCATCCAATTCTGGGGACCGCAGAGCTGCCTCTTCAGAGACGCCCGTGCAAGGAGCACTGGAGGAGCACTGAAGGAGCACAGGAGAAACACAGGAGGAGCACTGGAGTAGCACTGAAGGACACACGCTCCAGCTCTCCAGATAAGTGACAAGATATGTGTGACTTGAACGTCTTCAGGGCCCTTCAAGCAAGAGGAGATGCCTTGATGCTCTGAAGGGCCTTGATCCAAGGAATTGAAGCTACTCGACCCTACATCTGACTAAACCTTATTACCTCTTATTCCCAGTCGATGTAAAACGCCTTTGTTTTTAGCACTTACCATGAATTTAATACTACTAATAATAATAATGCAACCTCCCAACCTATACTAAATCCTCAAATTATTATTTGTACACAACCTTCATCTCTCATGTTTTTTTTAGTTCAGTGAAGAAGATCTTAGTGTAAAGACGATATCAACACTCTCGTGCGTGTTATCCCTCGTGTCTTACTTCGTGTCACTGATCTGCGCTTTTTTTAAGATTCAGTTAATATGGACGTAAATTTATACGAACAAATGTTCGAATCTTGAGAGAGGAATGGAATCATAGTGTCATTATTCTTGGTGCTATCTTGTCATCATTCTTGGTGCTATCTTCTCATCATTACTTTTAGGACTAGCTTTACTTTTGCCAGGCCCATAAAGTATAGGCTTAATCAAGTACTCTAAAGTTAGGTCAACAATTTCTTCAAGCTTTACACTATATCATGTTCGACGCGGACGCAAAGTTTTTTTTGGTTAATTTTGTTGTTGTTAAAAGTCGTTCATTGTTAACATAACGATATATTCTTAAACTGGACGTAATACTCTAAAACGGAATAAAAATTAAGAAAAGACTGCCAGTGACAATTAGTTAAAAAAAAAAGAGAGGTCATTTGTTGACATTTTCTTAGTTATTGTGAGACCGAAGCGAAATGTAGATGGATGAGCGAGCTAGAAACAGCCAAGTGTTGGAGTACACAGGAGCCAGGAGCTGAGTATCGACCCCTGCAACCACAATTAGGTGAGTACAGGACTTGGCTGGTGGTGGGTAGAAGTAATGGTGAGGGAATTGTGGTGGTGGAGAGAAGGGAAGGGAATGGTGGTGGAGAGAAGGGAAGGGAATGGTGGTGGAGAGAAGGGAAGGGAATGGTGGTGGAGAGGGGTATTGGTGGTGATTTGTGGTGCTGTTGATTTGTTGTGAGAAGTGTTGAAAGAAATAATAAGGAGGGGGGGGGGGAGAATTGTGGTGGTGATGAGTTTTGATGTGGACTGATGGTGACTTAACCCAACCATTGATTTTTTCAAATCATACAGATGTACTCGTCAAGAATCATGGGAAAATCCCATGATTATCTTACGATCCAAGTGACATCTTCCGGGCGAATCCGCTAACTAAACAACGTAAGAACTAGCTAACCTACTGATTCAGAATTACAGCATTTCCCCATTGTAACTGAGATATTAGTGAAAAACTGTTAACTGGTACACTATATTAGGTTTAAAACCTGTTGATTACACGATGGTTTAACATTAAAGCTTCTTGTCACTTGTACATCATCAATCATATTTTAATACATATTTAATATATATATATATATATATATATATATATATATATATATATATATATATATATATATATATATATATATATTATATATATATATATAATGTGTGTGTGTGTGTGTGACGCTACCATTATAACATAAGCCACCATTACTGCCATAAGGCCACCATGACCTGCTGCATAACGCCACCATCGCCCCCATGACACAAGGCCACCATGATGGCGTGCACAGCGCCAGGTTAGGGCCGTCATCCACTACCATGATGTCCTATTAGCTGGAAGCAACTTTGAATGTGTCCATAATTCTCAACCTTTTACCCGGGGGTTTTACGTAGTAATTATTTGTCTTAATATTAGCGTTAGTTAGCGCAGGCCAGGGGCGCCGCTCCCTCCCCTCTCTCTGTTGTTTTGTTGTTGATGTTAATGTTATTAGTGATGTTTTTGATGGTGGTTATGCTGTTGGTGATGTCTTTGGTGACTGTTGTTGTTGGTGATGCCGGTGAGTTATTGTTGAGTATTTTGGCGAATTAGGACAGTATTAACCACTGACTTACTCATCCTTTACACGATGATAAAAAACATTATATTTCTTATAACTTTTTCCCATTATACATTTTCTCTTACCTTACTTTAACTTATATTCAATCTCTCTCTCTTTCTCTCTCTCTCTCTCTCTCTCTCTCTCTCTCTCTCTCTCTCTCTCTCTCTCTCTCTCTCTCTCTCTCTCTCTTTCTCTCTCTCTCTCTCTCCCCAGCCTCCCCTTCCTCTCTTCCTGCGCCTCTTCCTCTTCATCACTTCCTCTTCCCTAAACCCCATTAATTGTTTCTTCCCCCATTCATTCTCCCCAACTTCTCCCCCTCTCTCATATTTCCCTTACGTGTGAGCACCTGGGGAAATATTAAACACTGTGGAGCACGCTCGATACTACGTGAGCTGAGAGACAGTGTACGTGAGGCCGGAGACAGTGCACGTGAGGTTAGAGACAGTGCACGTAAGCTCAGAGTGTATGTGAGGTTAGAGACAGTGCACGTAAAGTGAGACTGCTAGTGATCTGAGATGAGAGACGCCATTAAAATCTTTGATATGGTTAATCTGTGGTTTATTCTGAAGATCATCCTTCCCATGGACAAGTCCTAGAGCACCGTGAAGCAGGCTGTTAGTGCTAGCAGCACACATTCCAACTCAAGCAACACAGCTCAGCTGATCACGAACTAACTTGAACGTATCAAGTTCCTTACAATAGATTGATATAGAAGTTGGCTGAGAATTTACAGTAATACATATTTTAGGGATTAGAGTGTTCTTGAATAGTGAATAGGTAGCATTTGACCTTAATGACCCTCGTGTAGTCGTTAGTCCTTAAATCCCATTAACGAGGCAGACATGGAATCGAGGGATGGATGACCAATTGACAACAGAGTTTACATAAATACTGAGAAATCAGGGATCAGTATTGTAAATCATACACACGTAGCCAGAGATCATACACACAGAGTAACTGGTGTAGACACCTGGAACAGTATTGCAGACGCCTGGAACAGTGGTGTAGATGTTTGATGTAGATACCTGGAACAGTGGTGTAGATACCTGGAACAGTGGTGTATACGCCTGGGACAGTGGTGTAGACGCCTGGAACAGTGGTGTAGATGCCTGGAACAGTAGTGCAGACGCCTGGAACAGTGGTGTAGATGCCTGGAACAGTAGTGCAGACGCCTGGAACAGTGGTGTAGATGTCTGATGTAGATACCTGGAACAGTGGTGTAGATAACTGGAACAGTGGTGTATACGCCTGGAACAGTATTGTAGACGCCTGGAACAGTGGTGTAGACGCCTGGAACAGTGGTGTAGATGCCTGGAACAGTAGTGCAGACGCCTGGAACAGTGGTGTAGATGCCTGGAACAGTAGTGCAGACGCCTGGAACAGTGGTGTAGATGTCTGATGTAGATACCTGGAACAGTGGTGTAGATGTCTGATGTAGATACCTGGAACAGTGGTGTAGATACCTGGAACAGTGGTGTATACGCCTGGAACAGTGGTGTAGACTCCTGGAACAGTGGTGTAGACGCCTGGAACAGTGGTGTAGATGTCTGGAACAGTGGTGTAGATCCCTGGAACAGTGGTGTAGATGTCTGGAATAGTGGTGTAGATGCCTGGAATAAATCATCACTGTGCTACTAGCATACTGAGTGTGACAGTTACATAGTGGGAACCAAAGTTAATGCGTCGAGATGGCCGAGGAGCGACTCTACTGTCCAGTCTTTATTATTGTCGAGTTTCAAGCTACATGTTCATCCTCAGACCTGGATATGGTTGCCGGGTCCAGCATTCACCCACACGGACCAAGCCATGGTTACCAGAGTCCATCATTCACACGGACCAAGCCATGGTTACTAGGGCCCATCATTCACTCACGGACCACACAAACTATGGTTACCAGGGGTCCATCATTCACTCACGGACCAAGCAAGCCATGGTTACCAGGGTCCATCATTCACAGGGACCAAGCAAGCCATGTTTACCATTGTCCATCATTCACTCACTGACCAAGCAAGACGTGGTTACCAGGGTCCATCATTTACAGGGACCAAGCCATGGTTACCGGGGTCCATCATTCACCCACACACCATCACTCAATGTCTTGTCCACCGGATCATATCCACTTTATATATTATTTTCCAACAGCTTTTGATGTGTTTGTGAATAGTGAGTCATGACATAATTTCTATTTATATTCTTCACTCCAGATCTTGGACATATTTCATAGAAGCGTCAGCATCAAGGCGTCAGCCGGCAGTGATCCATCAGCCAGTGCTGGATGGCCGCCCGCCCTGGATGGCGTCAACCGTCTCTGGCCCATAAGTCTCCATAAAAGTGACGCTCGCATTTGATTTACAGGCAACGTCTGGCCATTAAATGTGTCGGAGTGAGGGAGGCAAGCATCCGTCAGAGGGGAAATGGCCCTAGGGAGTGGTACCACACCAGCGCCCTGACTGGGGCTGTCACACCACAACCCCCCACCCCTCTCTCTCTCTCTCACTCTCCCCTCTAGTCTTCCTCCTCCTGCTCTTCCCTCCTGCTACTGCTGGTCCCTCCTTCCTTCCTCCTACTCCTGTTGTTGGTCAAAATACTCTGTAAATATCACAACTGTTGCTGCTACTGCTTTAGCTGTTCCTACTGCTCTTCATTCTTACTGCTGATGTTACTTCCACTGTTTGAACTTCTTATACTGTTGTTGCTGCTACTCCCGCTTCTCTTTATACTGTTGTATTTGCTTTTGTTACTCCACCTGTTGCTGCTGCTGCTGCTGATGCGTCTTGATCTATCTGGTCTCTCCTTGATCACCTCTTATTTTCAGCTGTAACTACTTATTCTTGTCTGAAACTACTTATTCTTGTCTGAAAGATGACCTTAAGCAGTAAAGATGTTACACATACATCTTAGTGATGGGACGATACCAAAATATTTGCTGATACCGATACCCAATTTTCAACCGATACCAATAATTTTTCTACATTTTTTTATTTTTAAAATTATAATGACTATGTTTAATATATAAGGGAATGTTTATTGCACAATGGGTGTTAAATAACACAGGAAGGTTAAATATTAAATAACTTAATTTCTTTGTAATGATAATGTTATTACTGCGTGTGTGTACTCACCTGTTTGTGGTTCCAGGGGTCGATTCGCAGCTCTTGGCCCCGTTTTTTTCGTTGGTCGCTACAAGGTACACTCCCTCTGTGTGTGAGGGGATGAGTAACTCACATTCGTGAGGTACAGTGTTAATGTTGGTATTTTTAAGCACACATGTAACATTAAGAGTTCAGAAAGTATCGGCTGGCATCGGTCTTTTTTACCGATTCTGCAAAAAGGGCCGATACCTTTACTTTGGCACATCCACACGCAGTGTAGTGTATGCTTGTTGGTAATTCCTCTTATGCAGAAGGAAGCGTGTTGAAGACTCTTGATCCCCTTACACTTACTGGGTTCTCTCTCAGGGTAATTATCGCTCATTCTCCTCTTTGCTTTTGAGCGATGGTATTTTGCAGCGTCTGCCGAGGCTCTTTGTTTTCATATAGTGATTTCAGTCCAGAATTTTCAGTGTTAATTATGATGCATCTTTATCCCCTTCGTTCCAAGGAGTACAGTTGCAGGGACTTTCAAGCATTCCCAGCAGTTCAGATGCTTAATTGAAGTTATACGAGCAATTTTTCTTGCCTTGAAGAGGGCCCGTAACACACAGCAATATTCCAGCCTAGAGAGACCAAGTGACTTGAAGAGTATCATCATTGACTCGTCATCTCTTGTTCTAGATACATATCTGATCATTTTCCTTATGGTTGTTATAATATTATTGTGATCCTCGAAAGTAAGTTCCTCTGACATTGTCACTCTCAGGTCTTTCGCATTGAACCGCCTCTAATGAATGAATGTCTTGTACTCCGTTTCAATCTTTAATATATACACCTAAAATAGAGTTTTAATATATCTAGCATTACATTTAAAACATGTAAAGAGTTAAATCTTTGAAAACAGAGGTGGCATAACTGGACTCTGAATGTCTAAACTGACAGGAGTAACAAAGAGGAAAGTGAAGAAGGAAAATAAAAGAAAGATGGGGATGGGGAGCACATGGGAGAGAGAAGCATGGGAAGGGGGAAATAATGGGAGAGGGGGTATATCAGTCACTCCCATGCATGACCTCAATTAATGACCCATACATCATAATTCATGGTGTGCAGGTTGCAATGCAAGGTGACCACCTCGCAATTGATAGTTGCAGAGTGGGGTGGTATGGAGTTGAGTGGGTTGATGTAGAGTTGAATAGAGTAGGTTAGGGTGGAATGGAGTAAGGTGGAGCTGGAGTGGGGTGTAGTGGAGTATAGTGTTGGAGTGGGGTGTAGTGGAGTATAGTGTGTTGGAGTGCAATAAGAGAGCAAGAGTGAGAATATAATAGGATGGAGCGGGTTGTGTATTTATAATAAATCTTGACCTGTTTATTTCCTGGCTTAATGTACCACGTGAGGCTCATCACGGCCAACACTTTTTCAGTTATACGTTTTATTGCAAAATTTCGTGCATTATGGCTTCAGTGAAATGCTCTAGAATTTGAGAGAGAGATTGATGAGTGAATAACCACAGTGCTCGAGTGATTATGTATGCATAATCACTCACTACGTGTAAGACACTCAAGAGTTGCCTACTCAGCTACACTATTTTCCATATCTTTGAAATGGAACATGGATCCAGTAAGCCAGCAGTGGCTTAACCATTGGTATATACTGTTATACTAGTACCATTAAGCCAGAAACTTGTTTGATCACTGATAAATAAGACATTTGCAACACTCAAGTATCTTTATTGTTGTAACCAGAGACAGCAGAAGTGGAAGCTGTAGACCGTAGAAGTGGCGCAGTAATTTTGAGGCGATCAGTGCAAGGTAATGTGTCCCTTAGTCCTCTAGAGAGAGAGTTCTTCCTACCTGTTGACGACCTGTGGATGGTTCCGGGGGGTCATCTTCCCTTCTGCAAGGTCCTGTACCAAGTCTAACGGATAGCCTGACCTCAGGTCAGAAAACCCTTCTGTATCTTCCTGTGACCTTCGTTTCACTCACAGACGTTTCACTCACAGACGTTTCACTCACAGACGTTTCACTCACAGACGTTTCACTCATAGACGTCAACATTTACATAGATGTGTTAGTAACATTACTGCAAGGCTCAGAATGACTTGATTATATCATATTGATACTTACAGATAATGGTCGAAGTCCTGAAGAAACTAAATTTGTCTAACAATAAGAGTGTGGCTTAATCCTTATGTGATATGTAAAGTTATTATACAGCCATTAATGTTCTCTGTTGAGATATCGACTGTCACTCCAGAGCTGGAACAAATAACTTTGCTTACAATTGTTCTGTAATTATATTTATTCACGGGGAAGCGGTAATACCGTAAGGGGGTCACACAGCACCTGGGGAACGAGAGGTAATCAGTTTTGGTACATAGAAGCTCTGCTCCAATTCTTTGGATGAAGAACCCTTCACTAGCATGAATGTACCACCCTTTAACAATCATCACCGGTGTATGGCCATAACAATTGTTTAAGTAGTTTATTATTATTATTATTATTATTATTATTATTATTATTATTATTATTATTATTCGGGTATATACACAGACACGCGCGCACACACACGCACACACGCACACACACGCACACACCAGGGAGAGTGACCCAGTAGCGGCCAGGAGCTACGAATCAACCCCTGCAACCACAACTAGGTGAGTACACACACACACCATACTTGTGGATCACAACTATGGCAGTAGGAAGATGCCTTCGTTAAGCCTGTTATATACTCGTTTGGCGTAATAATTATTACGAATAAGTGCATTAACCTCTCGTTTCTTTATCGCAGGATTCTCGCTAAGCCTTCGTTACTCCACATATTCCCCCGCCAGAAATCCCTTCCGCTAAATATTTCCCCACCAGTTCGCAACATTGCATATTCGCTCCATCACTTTTTATTAGGAAGTTGTTGATAATGTGAGTGTAGGTTGGTGGAGCAGAGTGTAGAGTTACGAGGAGCGAGGAGGTTAATAAGTCTCAGGGTTGAGGGGAAGCGACGGCCCGTCTCCCCCAAGACTCAAGTGAGGGGAGGAAGCTAATGAGGCAGGACTGCTTGAAACCCGACCCGTGTTGCTCGAATATTCATCACTACTCGGGCGCTAACAGCATTTGTTCATTTTAATTCCCGACTCTCACTTTCCCCTGCACAAACTCCCGTTTTCCACCGCTGCCGCTGGTCTTCATTTCCGCCCCTACGGCGCCCGTCCCCAAGGATTCTTTTTCCCAACTCTTCGCTCGCTGGGAAAATCCGGGTCGAAGGGATAACTCGCCTTGTGTTTTTGGGCTATAAGGTGGAGTTTAGTGTCTGGAGGATGGAGTAATCTCTCGTGGAGGTGGGAGTGTGGGAGGGTTGATGCGAGGTGGCAGATGAGCGCCCACCTGCCTGTTTGGATCTGGTGGGGGCCCACGCCGCCCGCCATGGGTAATGTGGCCCGCCCGGGGGTAATTGTCCCCCCTGGTAAACTTTGTGTCTCCCAGGGGGAGGAGGACTCGGGGAGAGGCGTCCTGGAGGAAGGAGGAGGTATGAGGCACAGTAGGGGGGATGAAGTACTGCTGAGAGGGTGTGGCATAGCAAGGAGGGGAGGGGTGTGGGTGCATGACAAGGGTGAGAGCGCATGACAGGGGTGGGAGCGCATGACAGGGGTGGGAGTGCATGGCAAGGGTAGGGGAGTGAGAGAGCAGTGAGGTTCAACTGACCAAAGTCGTAACTAACTCTGATGCAAGAATCAGCGCCTCGTTGCTGCCTGGCACATACATAATATTCCAGATGTGCTGTATATCTCCCCTCCTTCTCTCACTCCCCTCTGGCTCCCTTACCTTCATGTCTTAGTGTTGTTAATCAATGGTCTAAGTCGGACCGAAACGTCGTCATAAGCTTCTTTCTCCTGTGTGCGGGATATTTGTGTATTGTTCAAGTCACAGTATTGTACCTTTGTCTTCTTTCTCACTCCCTCGCTCACACTCTCACTCCCTCGCTCACACTCTCACTCCCTCGCTCACACTCTCACTCCCTCGCTCACTCCCACACTCACACTCTCACTCCCTCGCTCACTCCCACCCTCACACTCACTCCCTCCCTCACTCCCTCCATTTCACGGAGCCAACTTACCAAGAAGTAGTTTCGAGCAGTTTTTTTCCATTTTCTCTCTGAACAAGCAGGCAGCGTGGTCAGTATATTAGAGGCAGGCACCAGCTGCTTCACACGATATGTAGCGGGCACTGTAAGCGAGTGCCCATCATGCTAACAAATGCTCACTCTAACATGATTAGGTGCTATATGTTCCATGTATATAAATTTAGGCCCGCTGCTGTTGAATAATGTATATGGCACCTGTTTAGATGAGGTGGACGCCTCTAGGTAGTGTTTACTATCAACATTGTGTGTATAGACACGAAAAACAAACACACACATAGGTGAGTAAACAAAGTAAATCTCTGTACTTGTGATGATTTCTTTAGTGAAAACTAAAATTGGAACGAGTAAATAAGTGAATAACTATGAATTTATGATGTCATTATTGTACACAAAATATAATTCGTAATTTACATGTAATAAATATAATTAAGGTGCAGATATACACTTGCATATACACAAATATATACACACAAGTTCCCAGCCATAATACAGTCAGGAGACCGAGGAGCGAAATGTATTGCCGACAATTGTGAAGAAAAGACAAAGGTTGCACTACAACCTTTTATTGTGACAACGTTTCACTCAGTGAAGAGCTTTATCAAGCCCAATATAATCTTGTTCTGCAAAGTGTCTCTTTTCTTCACGGTGCTGGAGTTATTACCCAAGATGACGCAGCCACGACAATGCTGCTAAGATGACGCAGCCACGACAATGCTGCTAAGATGACGCAGCCACGACAATGCTGCTAAGATGACGCAGCCACGACAATGTGTAAGATGACGCAGCCACGACGATGCTGCTAAGATGACGCAGCCACGACGATGCTGCTAAGATGACGCAGCCACGACGATGCTGCTAAGATGACGCAGCCACGACAATGCTGCTAAGATGACGCAGCCACGACGATGCTGCTAAGATGACGCAGCCACGACGATGCTGCTAAGATGACGCAGCCACGACAATGCTGCTAAGATGACGCAGCCACGACAATGCTGTAAGATGACGCAGAACGACAATGCTAAGATGAGAGCACGACAATGTAAGATGACGCAGCCAGACGATGCGTAAGAGACGCAGCCAGACGATGCAGATGACGCAGCCAGACGATGCTGTAAGATGACGCAGAAACGATGCTGAAGATGACGACCACGACGATGCTAAGCAAATGACGCAGCCACGACAATGCTTAAATGACGGACACGACGATGCGTTAGATGACGCAGCCACGACGATGCTCTAAGATGACGCAGCCACGACGATGTGTTGATGACGACCACGACGATGCTGCTAAAATGACGCAGCCAGACGATGCTGTAAGATGACGCAGCCACGACAATGCTGCTAAGATGACGCAGCCACGACGATGCTGCTAAAAGCCTCAACACCTCGTGTCACGTTTCAAATAACCATCATAAATGTATAAAAAAAATGGCACAATACCGTGACTTGAACAATACACAGATAACTCTCACATAGGAGAAACATACGACGACGTTTCGGCTCGACTTGGACCATTTACAAATGACTTGTAAATGGCCCAGGTTGTATCATTTACAAGTCACCATTTACGTGTGTGTAAATGGATAAAAGGAAATGGACAGTTAGCTCTGAGGACTAAAGAAAACACTAAAACATGCTCAAGGATTACAAATCTTTGGAGGAAAATGGTTATGAGGGAATTATAGTTGTAAGATCCTTGTTCTCTCCGTGCTGCCTCACCCCAGACGCAGCCATAACAATTGGTAGTCACGTACCATCTGGAGCATCTGGCTTTCAGACTTTTAAAGGCCCAAAAAGGCGCACGTTTCGCTGTTTTCCGCTACGTAGCTTTTAAAACGGTGCTTAGCATTCTCTATAGAGCTTTGCCCTCGCCACTATGTGAAATTCCTGGTTCTTCTGGGTGAGGGGGACTCCTGCGAGGAACACGCTTTGCTTTCTTCAACAAAAAGTGTAATTCCAAAACTGGGCGAGTTAAATCCCCTTATCTTAGCGTGTGGGTCGCAGGACACCTTCTCTTAGCGTGTGGGTCGCAGGACACCTTCTCTTAACGTGTGGGTTGCAGGACACCTCGCTTGACAATACTACCAAATTGAGTCAGCAATGTTTTTCTCAGGATACACTACACAACCCGCCCATAGGAGAAACTTATAACGACGTTTCGGTCCGACTTGAACCATTTACAAGTCACACTAATACACAAAGGTGAGGGAGCCAGTATATATAGGAGAGGGGGACAGAGAGAGAAAGAAAGAAGAAAGTGGAGAAGTAGTGGTAGAGGTAATGGTGGCAGTGGTAGTAGTAGCAGAAGTAGACAGTAGCAGGATATACTACAATGGAAAGTACCTCAATGAGGGTTCACATGAATGAATATACTCACAAGACAATTGGGTATATCTCATTATCCAGTGTCATGAAGATTTATGTTGTGGAGTTTTATTTCAGTGTTCTTGTTGTGGATGGATGATAATTCAAAATAATGTGATATAAAGAAACAGCGATGACATGGAAAATAATAATAATAAAAGATTTGTTTGGATTTTTAACCCGGGGAGGGTTAGCCACCCAGGATATCCCAATAAAGTCAGTGCGTCATCGAGAACTGTCTTATCCCATTGGGGTCCTTTAAACTTGTCCCCCGGGATGCCAACCACACCACAGGGACAGCAGGTGTAAGGAAACATTCCCAACGTTTCCACCTGTGCCGGGGATCGAACCACGGACTCTCAGTATGTGAGTTGAATGCACTATCAACCGAGCAGGGACATCCATAAGTGTGTATCTCAGTGAATAATAATAATAATAATAATAATAATAATAATAATAATTTCAGCACGATACAATGTTTATACAGAGATGGATGACATTTACTTGTGCATACAGAAAGTCCACAGCTCAGCCACCAAGACGCATGTATATCCGTCTATGTACGTCATTGATGATAGTGTCTAAGTGGATTGCGGTGTTAATTACCCTCCTGCATTTGATAGGATTGAATCCTAATACCAGAAATAAAACTTCCCAAAGTCACTGAAGCGAGTTCCCTGTTTAGCTTGAGAATGCTACTAAAAATCAGACGAAATGGCTGGTTCACCTCTTAAAAATACTATCATTTGCTGTCCATGTTCACCTATTAGTAAAATAGGTACCTGGGTGTTAGTCGACTGGTGTGGGTCGCATCCTGGGGACAAAACTGACCTAATTGGTCCGAAATGCTCTGCATAACAAGCGGCTTTTTATATAGTAGTATATCAGTGATGTCAGCTAGGCCTGTATACCTTGTACATGTACTTGTATAAATAAAGATTATTATTATTATTATTATTATTATTATTATTATTATATGAAAAGGAGAGACTGAGATAAAATAAATTTATTTTAGTTAACTATCTGTAGCTTGCACCTGCACTACGTTTTCTATGGTAATTGAGAGGTGAGAATTCAGAGGGGTAACTTTTCCGTAATATATGGTTCGAAGTGGTTTTTATATATAAAAACAATATACAGTGTACTACTAGAAAAATAAGGAGGATTTTGTTACATGACTAACACAGAGGGTTAGTAACCCAGGAAAGCCAGTGTGGCTTATACCTACTGGGGTTATTTGGTGGATACCATTAAAAAAAATGGCTAACACAGTGATCATTGCAATAGTGATTATTTAATCATGAATATTTTTGAATACTGATCAGATTGGTGTGTGTGTGTACTCAACTAATTGTGGTTGCAGGGGGTCGAGTCGTAGATCCTGGCCCCGCCTCTTCAATGGTTGCTTGTAGGTCCACACGTAGAGCTTCTAATGGGTTAATAAAGTTCTGAACAGGGCGAAACGTTGTCGCAATAAAAGCCTATAACTATGATATTTTGTTTTGGGCTGGTGGTGGGAGGTAAGTTCGGCTGTCACTCATAAAGCTGTCAGGTGTGGTAGCCATCAATCACTTATAATTACTTCATGACTCGTGACCCTAATTGACTTGCTGTAGACTGCTGGTAATGAATGACGTGTGTTTGACAGCTGAATATAACTGACGTGATGTTGAAAGCATCATGACTGAATGTGTAGTGACTGGTGATTATAACTGAATGTGTAGTGACTGGTGATTATAACTGGATGTGTAGTGACTGGTGATTATGACTGAATGTGTAGTGACTGGTGATTATGACTGAATGTGTAGTGACTGGTGATTGTAACTGAATGTGTAGTGACTGGTGATTATGACTGAATGTGTAGTGACTGGTGATTATAACTGAATGTGTAGTGACTGGTGATTATAACTGAATGTGTAGTGACTGGTGATTATAACTGAATGTGTAGTGACTGGTGATTATAACTGAATGTGTAGTGACTGGTGATTTAACTGAATGTGTAGTGACTGGTGATTTAACTGAATGTGTAGTGACTGGTGATTATAACTGAATGTGTAGTGACTGGTGATTATAACTGAATGTGTAGTGACTGGTGATTATAACTGAATGTGTAGTGACTGGTGATTATAACTGAATGTGTAGTGACTGGTGATTATAACTGAATGTGTAGTGACTGGTGATTATAACTGAATGTGTAGTGACTGGTGATTATAACTGAATGTGTAGTGACTGGTGATTATAACTGAATGTGTAGTGACTGGTGATTATAACTGAATGTGTAGTGACTGGGTGATTATAACTGAATGTGTAGTGACTGGTGATTATAACTGAATGTGTAGTGACTGGTGATTATAACTGAATGTGTAGTGACTGGTGATTATAACTGAATGTGTAGTGACTGGTGATTATAACTGAATGTGTAGTGACTGGTGATTATAACTGAATGTGTAGTGACTGGTGATTATAACTGAATGTGTAGTGACTGGTGATTATAACTGAATGTGTAGTGACTGGTGATTATAACTGAATGTGTAGTGACTGGTGATTATAACTGAATGTGTAGTGACTGGTGATTATAACTGAATGTGTAGTGACGGTGATTTAACTGAATTGTAGTGACTGGTGATTATAACTGAATCTGTAGTGACTGGTGATTATAACTGAATGTGTAGTGACTGGTGATTATAACTGAATGTGTAGTGACTGGTGATTATAACTGAATGTGTAGTGACTGGTGATAACTGAATGTGTAGTGACTGGTGATTATAAATGAATGTGTAGTGACTGGTGATTATAACTGAATCTGTAGTGACTGGTGATTATAACTGAATGTGTAGTTACTGGTGATTATAACTGAATGTGTAGTGACTGGTGATTATAACTGAATGTGTAGTGACTGGTGATTATAACTGAATGTATAGTGAATGGTGATTAAATTAATCTAACTTAATCTAATCTAACCTAGAATAATATATCAGTTTTGTCAAGTCTTAGTACAAAAATTGACGCAGTGTACAGCGTGTGAAAACAAACGTTGTGTTTGGATAACACGTTTGATGATCATATCCCAACAGTTGTTGGCTGGTAGTTAAACTTGGCTTGTTGACCAGTGATTCCAGTGCCACCATATTGCGTTATAATTATTGTATTATTTACCATAAACACTGGATTACAAACTACATATAATGTTTTAACCACAAACATTGGATTACAAACCACAAACATTGGATTACTAACCCAAACACTGGATTATTAATCACAAACAGTAGATTAACCTCAAACACTGAATTAATGTCCACAAACACTGGGTTAATAACGAAAACACTTTAATAATAACTACAAACACTGCATTAATTACCCTAAACTATTAAACACTTTAATAATAACTACAAACACTGCATTAATTACCCTTAACTTTTAATTTCCCTAAATGCTGTATTAATTACCCTAACTATTGATTACCCTAACACTGTATTGATTACCCTAAACACTGAATTAATTACCCTAAACACTTAATTAATTACCCTAAACACTTTATTAATTGGCAGAAATACTAGTACTGGAAAACTTTTAATACTACGAACAATTGTACCATCGTTACTATTTGTTCAACACTGCCACTGTCATACTCAGATCAGTATGTTTCTCATAAGTATATGCGAAATGATTCTCTCACTCACTCTCTCTCTCTCTCTCTCTGTCTACTCACTGTCTCCCCGGCTGTCAGCCGCCGGCAGCTTGGCTGACGGTCCACCTGTCTCCACAATTGACAGGTGGCGGAAGGAAAAAAGAGATATTGACACCTGTCAGGTGGAATACCGTATTAAATGGCAGAAAGGTGCCACGTTAGACTTGGCGGAAAGGTGCCACGCTAGACTTCTTCATGCTTCTGTCTTGTGCAGTTAGAAGGGCAGGGGTGACTAGAGGAAGGGGTAGCATGAAGGGATGGTTTGGGGAGGGGTGGTGAAAGCAAGCAGGAATGGTGTGAAGTTAGTGGAGTGGGGACAATAAGTGAAGGAGGGGGGTGGTAGTATTTAAGGGGTCTTAAAAAGGAGGTAGTTAGGAAGTAATTTAAAAGAAAGTAGTTTAGGGAGGACGTAGATAAGAAGGTAATTATGAAGAGAGTAATTATAAAAAGAGATAAGTGAGTTTATTTAGTTACAGGTACAGATAAATGTAGTTACACAAGTTATCATACATAGTAACATACGTGTAGATAACCCAAAAAACGGCAACGTGATTTTTTTCCATTGGGGTCCTTGAGGTAGCTTAGAAAGCAGTATTTTAGAGATATATTAAGAAGTAGATAGAAATAAGATAATCATGCTGGAAATAGTTAAAGAGTCGGTTACTGAAGAGGTATATAATATTTAGAAATTCAAGATGTTGGTTCAAGATAATATTTGTAATAAGAAAGTAGCAAGGAAAGGGGGGAAGGGGTTGTTGAAGAGATATTCTGATGAAATGTAGTTGGTGAGGAGATATATTGAATGGAGTAATTAGGTAGCATTAGTTTTAGATTAAAGGTTTGAAAGAATAAAGGTTTTTAAAGTTCCACAATGCCAACTGCATCAACAGTAATGGTTTGTTTGCTGCAAGAAGAAGTCCAGTTAGATCAAACACAGATGATGGATTCTTCAAGAACTCTCATTTGAAGATTTCTTCAATATTTTCAGTGATATTAACTGCAAACGTTGTCAAACGTACGTACTTACGTACAAGTACGTACGTATGTACACGTATTTGTGGTTGAAGGGGTCGATTCACAGCTCCTGGCCCCGCCTCTTCGCTGGTCCACTCTCTCCCTGCTTCATAAACTTTATCGTATCTTTTCTTAAAGCTGTGTATAGATCCTGCCTCAGCAACATTACTCTCCAGTGTGTGTGGAGAGAGAGAGAGACCATAACAAACATTCAGGACAGCCACATTACTGAGTGATGTGCAGGTGACAGGTATCACCTCACTCTCCCTCACAACCAAACACGCTGATGAAACCCAACAATTAAACTGTATAAGGTTTTAATACTTTATATCACCGGAAATATTTGATGGGGGGATTTTTGGCTATCTGTCAAGGATAAAAGAGAATTTGACTCTTAAATATGGACACGCAGTTATGTCCAACAAGCGATAGGTGCCAGTTTTATGAAGCTCTGTGTTATGTTGTTGTTGATTGTGTGTGTGTGTGTGTGTGTGTGTGTGTGTGTGTGTGAGTGTGTGTGTGTGTGTGTGTGTGTGTGTGTGAGTGTGTGTGTGTGTGTGAGTGTGTGTGTGTGTGACTGTGAGTGTGTGTGTGTGTGTGAATGTGAGTGTGAGTTAGTGAGTTCATTTACGCCAGGTATTCTTCGTTTTTATTTAAACACGTTAATATCTACATAATTGGTATGACTTAAACTTGTATGTAGAGTAAAACTTTCATTACGTTCTTTAAATATTTTTAAATGATTTATTTACGTATAAATATGTGTAACATTACATCAAAATACTATAATGTTGCTTGCTGGAGGGACGTGTGGTGTCCAGTCGATATATTTACTCCTATACCCATGCACTACCATGGTATATATCTGGGAACTAGGATTTTTATCCTAAGCCATTATTTGTGATAGACTTCATTGTTGATTTGTAGCAGCAGCACCAGCACCAGCAGCAGGAGCTCCAGCACCACCAGCACCAGCATCAGCACCACCAGCACCATCACCACCAGCATACCACGACTGATGGAATGAATGAAAATCATCATTTCAGTCAATATTTTTTGCACCATGCTGGTGTAGGGTTACAGCTGCATTAGGTTAGGTTAGGTAAGGTTTGTCAGGAAACAGGACAAGTGTTTCCTGACGTTGGTCTTAGTCATATGATGACCCGCCGCTGGAGCTTTTGGTCATCTGATCGAGGCCTTCCTATGGCTTACCGGTGAACCCCTTTGAAAATTAGGGTTATAAGTTCTTAATACAGTTTGAATGCACATTGTCCCGTATTTCCACAGTTTCTTATGTTCTTGATTGTTTGAAACCCCATTATTATTATTATTATTATTATTATTATTATTATTATTATTATTATTATTATTATTATTATATTATTATTATTATTATTATTATTATTATTATTATTATTATTATTATTATTATTATTATTATTATTATTATTATTACTATAAATGAAGTTAAAACGTGAAAATCCATTGTGATTAATTCAAATTCCTAAAATATGTCTTAAGAAGCACTAGGTACTATGGTGGTAGGGAAAATCTTGGGGCATGATCAAGCCACCGAGAATTTTGGGCAGGGAGACAGTGAAGGACCTATCCTCCCACCTTCTAACAGAGAATGGGTGAGGAGGAGCTGGGAGTGTGAGGATCCCATCACACTCTTTACTTACAGGTTGAGGATACAACTTTACATTCAGAGGAAGCGCTACTCAGGTGACTTGAGCTTGGCTCCGATGGTAGCTTTTCTTACTCTTGATTTGCGGACGGCAGGTCGAGCCCCACAGTTGTTTAGCACCTTACGCAAATAGTAATAATAATGATACTGATATTGGTAATACTAATAATATTAGTGATAATGCAGCACTTCCTAGTAGAGTCAACCATCAGTATTTTTTTTAAGAAATCTCCATAATTGTAAATTTTCTAATATTTCAGCAAATCAGTGAAAAAAAGCCAGTGAAAAACAAAAATAAAGAGACAAGCCAATATCGAGAACCCAGAATAGGGGAGAATTATGAAAAATGTGGGAGCAAAGAGGTCATTTGAAGGCTGATCGTCCAGCGGTCAGGAGGTGTGTGTCAGCGAGGACAAGACTCTCCAATCAGTGGCCATTTCTGAGGCAGCGTAGTTTACCCTGGCTCAGCACGCCGCCCCACACTACACGACTTGTGTTTCATCCTGCTGTTACCCCACCCACACCCCACCCACACCCCACCCACACACCACCCACCTACGATAATAGTCGCCACCCCTACCACCACCATTATCATTACCACCACCACCATAATAGTATTACTATCCCCACCACCACCATCACTTCTGACTGTACACTCAGGCTCAAGATATATTATATATATATATATTTATATATATATATATATATATATATATATATATATATATATATATATATATATATATATATATATATATATATATGTATATATATATGTGTGTGTGTGTTTACCTGGAGGTTACCTGGAGAGAATTCCAGGGGTCAACGCCCCCGCGGCCCGGTCTGTGTGTGTGTGTGTGTATAATATCTAATAAAAAAATTCTCCTAAATGTTTCTTCAGTATTTCTCCCCAACCACATCATCTCAATATTGTCTTTGAAATCCAACATTTACTGCCCTCTAATTTCCTCACTCGTTATTCCCAGTATAATACACGATTAGTAGTAATTGCAGAACTACCGAGTAAATGTTAGGTAAAGGGACACAAGTGATGTGACATTGTGGCAACGTTTCGCTCTCCAGGAGCGTCGTCAAGGCGTTCACATTCACCTTTCTCCTGTCCATCTGTAATACATTTTGTCAGAAAATTCTTGAAACCGAATTGTAGAAACATGAAAATAAAACAACGTTTTATCATATTTTTCAAAATGTTTTAAATACTTCACATATTTTTAATAAATCATATGAAAAGTCCGTAAAATTATATATTATCGTTGAATATTTCGACGTTTCGGAGTAGTTGGAGGGATTCTCGTTTAACCACTGTGATGTCTTCCACCCCACAATCACAATTAAATGTTTCCTGTTTACAGTCTACTAGCTCCTTGCCGTATCGTTTTAATTTGTTAGTTTGTGGTTCAAGAAACGCTTTTGTAGGTTAATGTAATTTTATCTTACCCCATCCTAGCCTAACGTAACAACCTACCCGAAGGTAATTTAAAATTCGCAGATTAGTACAGGATTTTTTAGTTTTCGGGAAATGATAAGAATTTGTTGTTGGAAAAACATGGTGGTGAAATATGGATGATTTGTGAGGCTACCCAGGTTTTTTTTTTATAGTGCTAACGCTCCTCTCACTGCTGGCACACACACACATACCTTACTACACTGTTGGCACTCCTAATCTCACTGCTGGCACACCTCACTGTATTGCTGATACACCTCATCTCACAGATGACACACCTTACACACCTCACATCTGCTTATATACCTCACCTCACTGTTGACACCTACTAGTGCCTCCTCTACTTCACCCTTCAGCAGGCTGTGGTGGAGGAGTGGGCCGACATTGGGAGGAAGAGGGAACCAGGAGGGGCAGGGAAGGATATGAAAAGCCTTGAAGGGGACAGAAAGATGGGAGTGAGAGGGACTTGAGGGGGACATCCATGGGAGGGGTGATAGTGGGGGTTGTTTAAGCTGTGGTGGATGGGGAGGGATAGGGAATGTAATATGGAGGGGGCGGGAGTGAGAGGGCAGGCAGGGGAGTGGGAGGGCAAGCAGGGGGTATTCACTCGTCAGTGATTTATTCATGCCTGCAGTTTTTTCGGCCACTCGTAATATCAGAGTATGAAGTCGGGTGCCGTCGGCGAGCTCATATCATCATATTTATGAGAGCGTCCATTGGCTTTATCTGGGAAAATTATTCACAATAACTCATATCCCTTTTCATTTTGTCTTGTGCACGGCATTCATACAGTGCGACGTACATCACTTTTATCGTCCCTCATTAAACATCATCTGGGGAGACCATGTTTATTGGCAAACTCTGCCCGCCTCTCACAGCTCCTTCTTCCCGTCTGGCTACTAACTTAGTTACTCTCCTTCTGTCTATTATGGTTCCTTCCCGTCAGGCTACTAAGTTACTATCCTTCTGTCTATTATCGCTCCTTCCCGTCTGTCTATTAACTTAGTTACTCTTCTGTGTATTATGGTTCCTTCCCATCTGGCTACTAATTTAGTTACTTTCCTGTCTATTATGGCTCCCTCCTCCCGTCTGGCTATTTATTTACTCCCCTGTTTATTATGGTTCCCTCTTTCAGACTACCTAGTAATTTATTATCCTGTATATTATGCCTCCCATCTCTTGCCTATCATGAGTCTTTCCTTCCTTTTATCATTACTCTCTCCTTGTGTCAATTATAGTTCACTTCTTCCATCTGTCATGGCTCCTTCTATGGTTTCATCCTTCACCTGTCTTCAGAGTAGTTACTCTAGTTGAGGACAATAGGTTGGTTGATTGAGTACGCAGTTACTGGGTCATTAAGGCTACACGACACCTGCACACCACCACATAAGGATACTTGGGGGGGGGGTTTAAGAAGCTTAGGTCACTCACTGAACTTGATACAGGTTGGGGAATAAAGTCAAAATAATATTGCTGGAACAATTAACCTAAAACCCAGCACTTAAGATCACTACGACCATTACTACTACTACTACTGCTGCTGCTGCTACAACTACTACTACTACTGCTACTACTACTACAACTGTTACTACTACTCTATTGCTGCTGCTACTACTAGTATGCTGTTACTACTTCTACTACTGCTACTGCTTCTGCTGCTGCTGCTGCTACTAATACTACTACTACTGCTACTACTACTACTACTATTACTATTACAACAACTACTACTACTGCTACTACTACTACTACTATTACTATTACAACAACTACTACTACTGCTGCTGCTACTACTACTATTACAACAATTACAACTACTACTACTGCTGCTACTACTACTGCTACAACTGCTGCTGCTGCTACAACTACTATTACTACTGCTACTACCACCAACAACAACAACACTCCCTTCTTCCCCAAGCCCCACCACCGTACTGTCTTCGGCCTTCTTCACTTTTCTCTCCGCAGTTGAGATTTGACAATGGTCCAGGAAGGACAGCAAGTGTTTGGTGACTTGCCAGGGTTTGCTTAGGTACAACAATCAGTAGTATAAAGAACAGTACAAGAATCAACATTATAAAACAGTCAACAGAATAAAGCAACAGTACAGCAATAAACAGTATAAAACAACAATCAACAGAATAAAGCAACAGTACAACAAAATAAACAGTATAAAACAACAATCAACTAAAGCAACAGTATAACAATCAACAGTATAAAACGAAAATAAACAGAATAAAGCAACAGTACAGTAGATGAACAGTAAAGAAGAGAGCACTTTCCCAAGTCAAGGAGAAATATTCTCTTCACTGTGCTTGTAACTTCCTTGTGTCTAGTGGAGCTTCCTCAGGACACCCTGCCTCCCAAACACACCTCTGGGACACCCTCGGAATTTCCTTAATGTCTAGTGGAGCCATCTTAAGGACGCACCGGCGTCTTAAACACACACACACACACACACACACACACACACACACACACACACACACACAATATATATATATATATATACACACATTCTCTCTCTCTCTATCTCTCTCTCTCTCTCCACCCTGGAACACACTCCATCACCAGTCACTGTTTTCGTTGCTACTTGAGGCAAACTTTCACACTGTCTTGTAGTGTTGCTCCAGCAGATCATACGTTGTCATACTCACACCATATACTATGTTCTCAGACACATGACGCCTCATCATACACAATATGTGTTTTCAGGAACATGATATTTCATTATATATGTAGGTTGTAGTGGGTGGTGGTGGTGGGTCATGTGGCGAGTCGTGTGGTAGTGGTGGTGGTGGGTCATGTGTGGTAGTTGTGGTGGTGGGTCATGTGTGGTAGCTGTGGTGGTGGGTCATGTGTGGTAGTGGTGCTGGTGGGTGGTGGTGGTGGTGATAGGTTGTAGTGGGTGGTGGTGGTGGGTCATGTGGCGAGTCGTGTGGTAGTGGTGGTGGTGGGTCATGTGTGGTAGTGGTGGTGGTGGGTCATGTGTGGTAGTGGTGGTGGTGGGTCATGTGTGGTAGTGGTGGTGGTGGGTCATGTGTGGTAGTGGTGCTGGTGGGTGGTGGTGGTGGTGATAGGTTGTAGTGGGTGGTGGTGGTGGGTCATGTGGCGAGTCGTGTGGTAGTGATGGTGGTGGGTCATGTGTGGTAGTGGTGGTGGTGGGTCATGTGGGGTAGTGGTGCTGGTGGGTGGTGGTGGTGGGTCATGTGGCGAGTCGTGTGGTAGTGGTGGTGGTGGGTGGTGGTGGTGATAGGTTGTAGTGGGTGGTGGTGGTGGGTCATGTGGTGAGTCGTGTGGTAGTGGTGGTGGTGGGTGGTGGTAGTCATAGGTTGTAGTGGGTGGTGGTGGTGATTGGTTGTAGTGGGTAGTGGTGGTGGGTCATGTGGTGAGTCGTGTAGTGGTGGTGGGTGGTGTGGTGGTGGTAGGTTGTAGTGGTGGTGGGTCATGTAGTGAGTCGTGTGGTAGTGGTGGTGGTGGTGATAGGTTGTAGTGGGTGGTGGTGGTGATAGGTTGTAGTGGGTGGTGGTGGTGGGTCATGTGGTGAGTCGTGGTGTGGTGGTGGTGGTGATAGGTTGTAGTGGGTAGTAGTGGTCGTGGGTCATGCGGTGAATCGCGTGGTGGTGGTGGATCATGTGGTGGTAGTCATAGGTTGTAGTGGGTGGTAGTGGTGGTCATGTGGTGAGTCGTGGGTAGTGGTAGTGGTGGTGATAGGTTGTAGTGGGTGGTGGTGGTGGGTCATGTGGTGAGTCGTGTGATAGTGGTGGTAGTGATGGTGATAGGTTGTAGTGGGTGGTGGTGGTGGGTCATGTGGTGAGTAGTGTGGTAGTGATGGTGATAGGTTATAGTGGGTGGTGGTGGTGATAGGTTATAGTGGGTGGTGGTGGTGATAAGTTATAGTGGGTGGTGGTGGTGGTGATAGGTTATAGTGGGTGGTAGTGGTGATAGGTTATAGTGGGTGGTAGTGGTGATAGGTTATAGTGGGTGGTGATAGGTTGTAGTGGGTGGTAGTGGTGGTGGTGATAGGTTGTAGTGGGTGGTGGTGATAGGTTGTAGTGGGTGGTGGTGGTGATAGGTTATAGTGGGTGGTAGTGGTGATAGGTTATAGTGGGTGGTGATAGGTTGTAGTGGGTGGTAGTGGTGGTGGTGATAGGTTGTAGTGGGTGGTGGTGATAGGTTGTAGTGGGTGGTGGTGATAGGTTGTAGTGGGTGGTGGTGATAGGTTGTAGTGGGTGGTAGTGGTGGTGGTGATAGGTTGTAGCGGGTGGTGGTGATAGGTTGCAGCGGGTGGTGGTGGTAGTGCGGTGATGGGGTCACATCACAGCTACCACAGACATCTACAAGGTGAGGGATGGGACAGTCTAACTAATGTGGAGAGAGAGGGGGAGTTTTATAGCTCTATAACAGGGGACACTGTTGTCTATACGTCACTGTCATAACTGATGGCCAAGGTAACTATACGTGCCAGTTTTATGGTCCATGTAAATGGTGAGAGAACAGTGCCATAGCTGGCAACACGGAGAACGGTGCCATAACAGGCAACGCATAGAACAGCAATGCAGACAAAATGTTTATCCCGTAAATGACTGTCCTCTCCACGATTCTAATGAAAATATTTAGAAAAAAATCCGTCCATACGACGTCTGGTATAAAAAGCGAGTAAAGGTATGGTCGCAGTGCTCCTCTGAAGGGGGAGGAAGTACATCGTGTCTGCTGCAGTAGGGAGTCAGGTGGGTGAAGGGAAAGCAGGCGGACTGCAGCACGGTTGACTGAAGGCAGCATCCATATAAGCAGAGGCGGCATCTGAAAGTGGATGATGCGGATATATCTCGTAAACTGACTCGGCCGGCTCCAGGAAATGGCCCTTGGACGAAAGTTCTCAAGATGTATAGGAAGATCCCCGCCGGCGAGATAGTGTGGCTGGACAAAGAGTTGAGAGCTGTCTGTGTTGTGGGAGTTATGGTTATATCTACGAGTAACTCTGAGGTACCCCAGCTGCTGCTGCTGCTGCTAGTGCTGCTGCTGCTAGTGCTGCTGCTGCTGATGCTAGTGCTGCTGATGATGATGCTAGTGTTGCTGATGCTAGTGCTGCTGATGCTAGTGCTGCTGATGCTAGTGCTGTTGATGATGATGCTAGTGTTGCTGATGCTAGTGCTGCTGATGCTAGTGCTGCTGCTGATGCTAGTGCTGTTGATGATGATGCTAGTGTTGCTGATGCTAGTGCTGCTGATGCTAGTGCTGTTGATGATGATGCTAGTGTTGCTGATGCTAGTGCTGCTGCTGATGCTAGTGCTGCTGCTGCTGATGCTAGTGCTGTTGATGATGATGCTAGTGTTGCTGATGCTAGTGCTGCTGATGCTAGTGCTGCTGCTGATGCTAGTGCTGCTGCTGATGCTAGTGCTGCTGCTGCTGATGCTAGTGCTGCTGCCTGTGCTGCTGCTGATGCTAGTGCTGCTGCTGCTAGTGCTGCTGATGCTAGTGCTGCTGCTGATGCTAGTGTTGCTGCTGCTAGTGTTGCTGCTGATGCTAGTGTTGCTGCTGCTAGTGTTGCTACTGATGCTAGTGTTGCTGCTGTTGTCGCTGGTATATCAAAATGTGAATCTGTAGCCTTGTGTGCGTGTATGTATTATACAAGATGTCTAATAAAGTATAGATTAAGGTGGAACACAGGAGGAGATCTGTCATACAGCCATCTTAGGATATTACTGTGTGGCGAGGAAACTCGTCCAACGTCTCCACTCGCCCCAGGATCATACTCGAGTCCATCGGTTGTGAGCTGAAGGCGGTAAAACTGAGCAAACAGCAGCTGTACTTTTTATTTTTTTGATGAACAAAACATGGCGATGTAGAGAAGGTAGAGTACGGGAGGTAGCGACCGGGAAATTTTCAGATCCTGCCTGGTGGTGGATCTTGCCGCTTTTAGTTGAAGTGACTTGCTGAGCTAATCCCTAGCCCTCAGCTCCTGGTGGCTCCCTCCAGGAGGTGTCTGTAGGAGGGCAGGCAAGGGCGCTGGAGGCTCCTACGTGTTGGGGATTATAGACGGGATTAAAATTTCACGATAGTGTCTTGGTGGCGCCTCTGACGCTCGTCCTGGGCAACTTCTCAGGCATAATCAGTTAAGATGCTTCATGGATTAAGAAAATAATCTCCTATCAAGATTTCACTATGGAATTATTATTATTTTTATTATAATTATATATACATACATATATATAATATATATATATATATATATATATATCTATATAATTATATATATATATATATATATATATATATATATATACATACATATATATATATATATGATTTTCCTCGCAGTTGTGATAATATATATGGAAAACTATTATTAAATTCAAAAACAGTTCAGTTCACTTTTTTACTAACTACATACATGGGTATAAAAAATCATTTGCAGAAAAAAGCTCATAGTGAGACAGTGTTTCATGGTAAAGCTCATCTTTGATAAATACTGTCTCAATAAAAGCTTGTTCTGCAAATTGTCTTTATAGCCATTGCATTGCATCTCTGCACTCTTCCATAATTTTTAAAGAGGGGGACCGGTAAGCCAGTGGAAGGTCTTGGTCAAATGACCAAAAGCTCCAGCTGCGGGTCACCACATGATTAAAGACCCGCGTCAGGAAACACTTGTCCTGTTTCCTGACAAACCTTACCTCTACACTCTACATATGTAGTAAAGAAATATTCACTGTTGATCACTTAGGTGTGTAAATTACAAGCATGCCTTCTTGATACATATCTAGTTAAAAGCATATTCGTATGTGCCCTGCCTGCAGCCTCGAATGTTTTATTGTATATCGTCACCATATGTGCTTGTGTTTACTGCTGACGCAGTGACTGAGGAGGACCCTCGCTCGTTCTTCATCCACATATTTTCCCTCAACTCGGACACCAGGGTGGATGCAGTCCTTTACACTTTCTTATGTTTGAATGTGTTACACTGAGTGATTCTTGAACACTGGTGTTGCTGTTTGAAGAATGGGTTTCACTTACGTGGTTGTCAGAGAGGTTTAAACATAGTGAGAATATTATTTAGTGACGTTTAGCCAGCTATGTGAACTACGTCATAATCTGAATTAGTTTGATGGAGGCTTTAAGAAGGTTCGTGAATGCCACATATGTTTGCTACTTGTCCAACATTTGGAAATTTTTATTGAGGAAACGTTTTGCTAACTTGTGGCTTCTTCAGTCCAATACAGAGAAAAAAACAGACTGAAGAAGCCAGTGGCTGGCGAAACGTTTCCTCGGTAAACATTCCCAAATGTTGCATAAATATTTCATTCTTCAACTTATCAGTTTTATAAACCATTACATCATATATATTTGCCAGCTTATCCTGTGCTGTTAATGTTATTCTTTTTATTTGAACTTCAAGGTTTGGCGCAGTGTTTATATATTTGTATTTAACTATTTCCGTAAATCTGCCTATCCCTAGTCTACCTACAGACGTTTCCTGGGGTCACTACCCCCGAGGCCCCGTCATAGACCTGGCCTCTTGGCTGATGTGCTGATTAACCAAGCTGTTGTTGGTGCTAGCAGAATGCTGTCAGGAAATAACCTAAGGAACTTATCAAAGCTCCTTGCAGATAGTACTGTGTTCAAACACATTTTCCAGCCACATAACTTCATGGTCTTCTTCAGCTTGGAGTAAATTCCAGTAATCAGTTTTATACAGCTATAAGATGGTGTTGACAGTGTCACAGGTCAGACGTCAGAGGCTGTTCAGCACCTGTCATTTCTTCAATACTCTTAGAAGTACGCCTTTGTAGCTGGTGATATAACGTGTTTGTGGTAAAGAACCAGGTCACTACGCCTTTGTAGCTGGTGATATAACGTGTTTGTGGTAGAGAACCAGGTCACTACACCTTTGTAGCTGGTGATATAACGTGTTTGTGGTAGAGAACCAGGTCACTACGCCTTTGTAGCTGGTGATATAACGTGTTTGTGGTAGAGAACCAGGTCACTACACCTTTGTAGCTGGTGATATAACGTGTTTGTGGTAGAGAACCAGGTCACTACACCTTTGTAGCTGGTGATATAACGTGTTTGTGGTAGAGAACCAGGTCACTACGCCTTTGTAGCTGGTGATATAACGTGTTTGTGGTAGAGAACTGGACCGGGCGTGTAGTTAATCCAGTTCCGGGTGTATAAACGGCGGACAGCGCGAGACATCATCAAACTGATGTAATTCCCTGATGGTTCTCTGCCGGCTTGTGAATCCTGCGTCCGGCAAGTCTGGCTCCAGTGCCTGATGCACGGTAATGGATCAGTTTTTTGAGTGACGGTGTTGTCCAGGCCGGTTCCTTACCCTTGTTTCTTATCCCCTCCCTCGTAGCTCTTAGTATTCATTCCTTCACTCCTTACCCGTATCTCGACTCACCCCTTCACTTCTTACCCTTTTCACATATTTATCCTTTCATTCCTTAGCCCAAATTTGTACTCATTCCTTGAGGCCCAACTCACCCTTCCACCCCTTACTTTGTAGTTCGTTCTTTCCTCTTTACCCCTAGTTTACATTCATTCCCTAGCTCCTCACCCATACTTCGTGCTAATCCCCTTACGTGAAGGAAGTGTTGTAATGATGGCACAAATGTTAGCAGCAATTATCCCTGGGCCTCTTTGAGTGTCCATTAGCGGCATCACCAGACAGTTCGAGTTGCTCAAGATCTCTATCAACAGTAAGAAGGTACTTTGCCTTCTCCCGCGCTGCTTCGCAAACACATGAAAAAATCTTCGATGAGACAACGAGGGAGGGAGGGATTACCTTGTAAGCTCTGGTAGCAGAATGTTGGTGCTGCTGGTAAGCACTACAGCGCCAAAACTCTCTATTTTCCTCTTAATTTGCCTTCAAAATGCTGCAGCTGGAGTTGCGGGAGGAAAACTAACTAGATATAATGTGTGAAATCACGAAAACGCTTGGAAGTTCAATATTTTTTTTACAGTGGTTGTTTTGCATATTATCATATCACCTGGTTACTGTGAACTTATTACACACACACACACACACACATATATATATATATATATATATATATATATATATATATATATATATATATATATATATATATATATATATATATATATTATGACCAACAATTTTACCAGCTTGCAAAACTTTTAAGAAGTTTATTAATACGTTTAAAAAAGTATTATTATATAGAGATGGTGTGATGGACCAAGTCCCTCTCCTCTCTCTCCCCTTTCTCTCCACTCTCCCTTCTCCACTGTCCCCTCTCTTCACTCTCCCTTCTCCACTCTCCCTTCTCCACTGTCCCCTCTTCACTCTCCCTTCTCCACTCTCCCTTCTCCACTGTCCCCTCTTCACTCTCCACTCTCCCTTCTCCACTCTCCTCTCTTCCTCTCCTTCTCCACTGTCCCCTTCTCACTTCTACTCCCCCTTCTCCACTCCCCCTCTTTTCACTCTCCTTCTCCACTCTCCCCTCTATTCACTCTCTACTCTCTCTTCTCCACTCTCCCCTCTCTTCACTCTCCATTCTCCACTGTCCCCTCTTTCACTCTCCACTCTCCCTTCTCCACTCTTCCCTCTCTTCACTCTCCCTTCTCCACTCTCCCTTCTCCACTGTCCCCTCTCTTCACTCTCCACTCTCCCTTCTCCACTCTCCCCTCTCTTCACTCTCCCTTCTCCACTGTCCCCTCTCTTCACTCTCTACTCTCCCTTCTCCACTCTCCCCTCTCTTCACTCTCCCTTCTCCACTCTCCCCTCTCTTCACTCTCTACTCTCTCTTCTTCACTCTCCCCTCTCTTCACTCTCCCTTCTTCACTCTCCCTTCTCCACTGTCCCCTCTCTTCACTCTCCACTCTCCCTTCTCCACTCTCCCTCTTTCACTCTCCTTCTCCACTCTCCCCTCTCTTCACTCTCTACTCTCTCTTCTCCACTCTCCCCTCTCTTCACTCTCCCTTCTCCACTCTCCCCTCTCTTCACTCTCCCTTCTCCACTCTCCCCTCTCTTCACTCTCCCCTCTCTTCACTCTTCCCTCTCACCACTCTCCCCTCTCTCTCCGGCTTTGCCTCCCTGACTAATCTCATCCCTCACAGTCTCCCTCACAATTCCGTATGTAGTATCACTCATACACTGGACTCTCTCTCTCTCTCTCTCTCTCTCTTACCATCATCGCCTCAGCTGTCTAGATAATAGTAAATAGTCGTCATTGAAGGTGGTAGTGGATAGTTCTCCACTGGCAGCCTCGGTGTGGACTGTCAGATCTTCCTTCTAACTTCCTCTTCCATGTACTTCCCGGTACTTTCTCTCTTTTAGCTTTCTACATTACCTTTCTCTCCGCTGTAGGCGTGCCCGTGTCGATCATTCACCCAAATCCCTTCCCACGTCTTCTGCCCCCCTTCCCTCCTCTCTATCTTCTCCCTTCCCCCCTCCCCCTCCCCCTCCCCCTTCCCTAACCACCACCAATTACAACTCCTCCATAATCTTACTGCCTAACCCCTCCCCCATCCCACCAACAATCTCTCTCTCTCTTCTCTCTCTCTCTCTCTCTCTCTCTCTCTCTCTCTCTCTCTCTCTCTCTCAGGGGATAATTATCTTCTGCTTTGCTATTCTCTTTCTTGTATTTTTTTATTTTTTTACTTTTTAACGGACTCTCTTTTCCTTATTTTTTCAATAAAATTTCTTCTCACATTAATTTAGTGTTGTTGTCAGTGTTTTTATTGTGTCCCTCTCACCTGCGAGGGACATCGACCTGACGACACTGGAGGACAGGAGAGATAGGGAGGACATGATAACGACATATAAAATACTGAGAGGAATTGACAAGGTGGACATAGACAGAATGTTCCAGAGATGGGACACAGCAACAAGGGGACACAGTTGGAAGTTGAAGACTCAGATGAATCATTGGGATGTTAGGAAGTATTTCTTCAGTCACAGAGTGGTCAG
The DNA here is from genome assembly GCA_009830355.1 of Cherax destructor. Taxonomy (NCBI): domain Eukaryota; kingdom Metazoa; phylum Arthropoda; class Malacostraca; order Decapoda; family Parastacidae; genus Cherax; species Cherax destructor. Next base: position 9,233 of record WNWK01006216.1, on the reverse strand, counting down.
GAAGTGGAATAGTTTGGGAAGCGATGTAGTGGAGGCAGGATCCATTCATAGCTTTAAGAAGAGGTATGGTAAGGCTCATGGCGCAGGGATAGTGACCCAGTAGTGGCCAGTGAAGAGGCGGGGCCAGGAGCTATGACTCGACCCCTGCAACCACAACTAGGTGAGTACAACTAGGTGAGTACACACACACACACACACACACTACTGGAAGGTAAGGTAGACGCAGAAGAATAAAGGTTAAGAGATGATTTTTGATGTTAGTGGCAGACTTTCGTGTGAAGGCAGAGGCGTTAACTACGATCAAGCTCACCTGCTGTAGCCTCTGTATAACTTGTTAAAGCTCTACACACAGTGAAACTCTCTCATAATAAAAGCTTCTTCTGTAACTTTGTCTTCACAGTTTTCGGTAAATGCTCTATTTTCTTCTTCCAGGTTATCTTGTGTCCTTCCATATTTCCTTTCTCCCCTCTGTTTACCTTATTGAATTTTTATATATTTTTTTTTTTCTCTGTTTACTCTTTGTCTTGTGTGTGTGTTCCTTTCTGCCATCTTCTCCCCTCCTCTCTCTCTCTCTCTCTCTCTCTCTCTCTCTCTCTCATCAGGTTTAAATGCTCTGTTGCTCTCTCTTCTCAGTTCTTTCTGTTCCTTTGCTCTCCATTCACCCATCTCTTTCATATCACTGTCCATTCTCTCTCTGCTCTTTTTTCTTCTCTTTGTGCTCACTCGATCTGCTCTCTGCTGCGTCCTCTTGTTTCCCCTCCTCTCCCCTTATCCTCTTTCCCTCATAGTTTTCCCCCTCTAGCTGTGCTCTATCTCCCTCTCCCTCTCCATATCTCTTTCCCTCTCCTCTCTTTCCAACACGCACCCAGATCTATCTCATTCCCTCCCTTTCTGCCTCTTCCCCCTCTTTTTTCATCTTTTCTTTCCCTTCTCGTCTCCTTGCCTCTTCCCACTTCCTACTTTCCTCCCTGCCTTTACAGTTTCTATATATATACTACCTCCCTGCCACTTTCTACTTTCCTCCCTGCCACTCGTTACTTTCCTGCATGCCTCTCCCTACTTTCCTCCCTGGTTTTCCCTGCCTCAGGGTCCCGGTCCTGCCCTGGGGGTGCCCCTGGATGCTGGAGCTCGGAGCGTCAGGGTGTGATGGACGGACGGCCGTAAAGATGACATGTGGGCCGCCGGCTTAGGGGAATGGCCCGCGCCCACCCATATATCTCTTTTATTGCACTCATCTTCATTTTCATATTTCATATTTGCATTTACAGGCGTGGGCATAAATCACAACCATTAATACTTAATTAGCTTTATGTTTGGGTCACCCTCCCAGCCTCTGTGTAGCACTCTTGAGACGAGGTGATGCTGTCGACGTGAGATGAGGTGATGCTGTCGACGTGAAGATTACTGAAATCAAGAACCCCAGTGGAAATAAGTCACTTTGTATTACTATTTTTGGGTTATCTTGGTGGGTAATTTATACTATGTATGGTAATTGTAATTATGTGTACCTGTGCCTAGACACACTTACTTAACAAGCGATGTTGATGAGAGTGTGTTGAGGATAGTGGCACTGTCTCTTCTGCCTGGCTCTCCCTCCTTTCTCTTCCCCACTGGCAGTGTCAGTAGTGACAGTGTCAATGATGAGGTGCCAGTTGGCATAGACACTTTTTTTTTACCCTTCCTTCTGTCAGTGACAGTGCCAGACTGCGGTCATAAACTTACGAACACACTCATGGTCAGTAGTGTGTCACTGACTCTCATTCCCTTCCCTCAACCACTACTGACTGTCATTCCCTTCCCTCAACCACTACTGACTGTCATTCCCTTCCCTCAACAACTACTGACTGTCATTCCTTCCTCAACCACTACTGACTGTCATTCCCTTCCTCAACCACTACTGACTGTCATTCCTTCCTCAACAACTACTGACTGTCATTTCCTTCCTTCAACCACTATGACTGTCATTCCTTCCTCAACTCACTACTGACTGTCATTCCTTCCTCAACCACTACTGACTGTCATTCCTTCCTCAACCACTACTGACTGTCATTCCCTTCCCTCAACAACTACTGACTGTCATTCCCTTCCCTCAACCACTACTGACTGTCATTCCCTTCCCTCAACCACTACTGACTGTCATTCCCTTCCCTCAACAACTACTGACTGTCATTTCCTTCCTTCAACCACTACTGACTGTCATTCCCTTCCCTCAACCACTACTGACTGTCATTCCCTTCCCTCAACCACTACTGACTGTCATTCCCTTCCCTCAACCACTACTGACTGTCATTCCCTTCCCTCAACCACTACTGACTGTCATTCCCTTCCCTCAACCACTTATGTATTAGCTCACAACATTCTTGAAAAAGGAATAACTGGGAAAGTGGGCAGATGAATATTTAACTTCTTAACCAGTAGAAGCAAAGAGTGATAGTAGAGTGAAATTAATTTCTGCCAGAGTGAAAAAAACTGTTTCTCAAGGCACAGTACTTGCCCTTCTTCTCTTTTTAATCTTTATATCCACACTAGGCAGAAGCATAGATCATAGCACCTTATCCTTTGCAGATGATACCAGGATCTGTATGAGTGACGTCCATTGAGGACACAGCGAGGTGGGTAGTGTAAACCAACATTCACTGTGTATTACAACCCAACCTTCACTCTGTGTATATCGTGAACCAACATTCATTGTGCATCGTAAACCAACATTTACTGTATATTCTAAACTAACATTCACTGGCTCATCTGCAACATTCTTTTCACTTGTTCCTGTTCATTATACACGAAATTTAATGTATTCATTAACTGAAACGTTTTCTATAGCCAGTTATCTGCCCGTTATTGATAACGAGAACGTCGTCCCGGTAGCCTGGTCCCAGAGAAGACCTAGTGGACTGTTCAATCAGGTTGTTGGTGCTAACAACTTGCAATTCGGTGTAGGTGCCACAGTCCTTCTAAACAGAAATTGTCGAAATATTTTAATGTTAAATATAAATATTTAAAACAAATAAATTTCCAAAACAGTATTAATGAAAGCAGTTTATCTTTGAAGGCAAAGAGTGGAATGTACTAGAGAATGGTGGTGCCAAAACTTTTTTTTATGGGTGTGAGGCGTGGGCTTTGAACGTTGCAGCTGGAAGGCCGAAGGCAGTTGACATGCTATGTTTGAAAACAGAGTGTAGTGTGAGTATTATGCGAAGAAATTTAAGAATAGAAATTAAAAGACAGTGTGGAATTACCCTGAGTTGTGATTGTTGAGTTGGTGTGAGTATTGAGAGAGGCTGGAGCAGTGTCACACATGATTGACTCAGTACCACAAAAAATACCAAACCTTTCAGAAAATATTTAATACCAAATAGTAAACATAGTCCAGATATTTCTAGCTGTTACAACTTTATCTTAGCTCTGAGACAGTGAACATTATTCCCAAGTAATAATGATCAACAATCGTATTTTGTACCATGAACAGAGAGAATAAACAATGAGGTGGATGATGGTGATGATAAGGTTGATGACGATGATGATGATTATGATAATTATGATTTTTGGGGCTGAGGTAATTCTTGAAGGTATTAGCTGCTAACATATTATTGAGCAAAAGTAAGTGCAGAAGACTCGATCCTTCGTTCCCCTAAGCGCCAGCTCACCAAGTCATTCCCAGTTACCAGCTGACTATTTTTGTCGTGCGAGTTTAATGGAAAAAATTAATAAAAAAATACTCTACCCTATATATATTGAACATTTTTTAGGTTAAAAAAAAAAGAACTTGCGGTATTAAAAATTATAATATTTAGGTAAAAATTTGGATAAATATATTTTTATTGAAATTAAAACATATTACATTAACCGGATATTTTTTTTATCCTAAAACTGTATACGTAGACGCCAGTAATCAATATTTGGGGTGAGTGAGTGTAGGAGGAGAGCGTGTGGAGGGATGAGCCGGGTGTTGGTGATGCCATGATAAAACCACATAAACATGATGAGCAATACAGTAATGAGGTGGTAGCCTGCCTGCCCAGCCACATCATGCCAGCCCGCATACTCCCACCTCATTAGTCACCTTCGTCTCTCTCACAAATGATTCTTACATCTGCATGCTTATCTAGCTAATATACATTTCGTGTTTACTCACTGATATCACTGTTGATTTCACTTATCTCTCAATGTCTCGTTATTTCTGCTATTTTTCCTTTATGTATATATATATATATATATATATATATATATATATATATATATATATATATATATATATATATATATATATATATATATATATATATATATATATATATATATATATATATATATATATATATATATATATATATATATATATATATATATATATATATATATATATATATATATATATAAAATATAAATAATAGAGAATCCTATGAAATATAGGGTATATTAACACTATGTGAATTTCTATATATATATATATATATATTATATATATATATATGATATCACTAATTATTGTGATCTTTATATATATATATATATATATATATATATATATATATATTATATATTCCAACCGTGGTTAGAACAATCTAAAACACACCAACATGATGGCACCATTATCAGCAGACTAATATCAAGTTTTACAGCTTGATATTTATCCTGGATTGATCTAAATGTTGCCAAGTTTAATTTTTTAAAACGTGGATTAGTTGCATATTTTGATTCTTCTTCCATAGAGCAAAAAGCTGTTTAGATGTTTCGAGTTTTTGGTCTTAACTCGGCTGCTATATTTCAGGGACTTTCCTGGTAGTTAAAATCTGCACTTGAGCTTTATTGTTTCCTTGAGAAAATGTTGGCTCCATGCTGGTTCTGCATACTCCAAAACATTCAGAAGGATCTAATACTTTTAAACATATGTGTCTCAAGTTACTATATTTGTGGGCGAGTGTCAGAGGATAGATTGGTATAGATTGGATACATTGATCCAAGATACTATTTTCTTTCACATACGAAAATTAATTTCCTTGAGTAGGATGGCAGGTATTGGCGACACGTATAGTAGAAATATGTTTGGTGCAGAGCAAATCTTTCTTCTCGACTGTTTTGCTCTTGGTACACCTTTAGCTTAGTCGTGGAGTGATGAAGGGTTTTAAGAACGTAACTCTGTTTTCCTTATATGTTCTTCAATTCACTTAACGCGATTTCGGCAAACACGCCGGCACTCTACCATTGTTGGGAGGCAAATCTCATCCACATACGTGTCTGTTTTCATCTACTCAGAGAAACCTGTCGTGTATAATACAAGTTCTTATTGCATGAAGTGTATTCCCAGTCTGTGAATATTTTTTTCTAATACAGTACAATATCGCATATTTTTGTTCTCTTATTTCCCTCACTTTTATCTAATCTGCTAGTTGAACTTCAGTAGACACTTGAACTAACATTATTACAATTTATCGATGTTTAGCTGCATTTTTTTATGTAAATTAACTTTCCCTAATATTTTTAATCATTAAGGTAGACTGTCAATATGGAAGTAAGGAAATCCGTCACCCTGGCTATGTGATTCACATGTGAGGATTAGTATGGGTACGAGAGGACCCCACTTGTTACTTATGTAGAGTCTAACACCAATTTTCTCACTCTCAACGCTATATTTATCAGATGTTCACTTACCCTTGGGGATAACCTACTAGAGAAGTACCTTATCAACGGAGTCTTGGTAGTCTAGTAAAATGCACTGCTCTTCGAATATCCTGCACCTTCCATTGCCCTCTGTCTCTTCCTGCTTCTAACATCTTCCTTCTCTTTCCGCTTACGTAACTTCTCCGTCTAACCCCTTCCCCCCTACCTCCCTTTTCTCCCTTACCTCTCCCCACCTCTCCTTTCTCTCTCCCATCTCCCCAGCCTTACTCTCCTCTCTCTCTGTCGTCGCCTCAGCAGTGGTCGTGAGGAACGACCTGGACTACCAGTGCTTCACTCTATTTTTCTTTTGCAACTGCTGGCGGGGTGTGATGCGCAGTGCAATTAAATATGCAAATTTTATTTCAATTACTGCAATAAATAATACAGGAATGGCTCAGCTTGTAATGGGAGAGGGAAGGGGGAATGGGGTGCCATCCCTTCAAATAAAAAAGGCCTTCTTGCAAGAAGGGAGGGGAAGCAGTGTCAAGATTCCTTTCTTTATTAACTAAGACTACGACTTTTGTTTCTACCGACCTCTCATTTATGTGTGTGTGTGTGTGAGTGTGTGTGTGTGTGTGTGTGTGTGTGTGTGTGTGTGTGTGTGTGTGTGTGTGTGTGTTGTGTGTGTGTGTGTGTGTGTGTGTGTGTGTGTGTGTGTGTGTGGTGTGTTTTGTATGTATGAGTTTTGTGTGTGTGTTAGTTACTAGGTATCAAAGACATTTGTCGATAGACATTGTTATGTTAGTTACTAATTGTATTGGTCAATAGTGTGAGTGTATTTGTAGGTGAGGATGTATAGGTGTGAGTTTGAGCATATGTATGCAGGTGTACGTGGTTGAATATGTGTGTGTGTGTGTTTACGTGTTTACCTTTTTTGGGTGGAAAAGTGGTTGCCGGGGATGGTGGTGACGGCGGCGGTGGCGTCGGCAACACAGTAATAGCTGTAAGGCATAACACGAAGAAAGGAACCTTGAGGTAGACATCACACCGAACCCATCTCCAGAGACGTAGGTGAAACTGTATTGCGCCAACCTCATCAGCATGGTTTGTCAATGTGAAAAATACTTCCAGAAATTAAACATTGAATCATGAGCCAAGTGTCCAAAAGAGATGAAGGTACACATGGATACACAGGAGCCAAGTGTCTGACAGAATGAAGGTACACATGGATACACAGGTGCCAAGTGTCTGACAGAATGAAGGTACACATGGATACACAGGAGCCAAGTGTCTGACAGAATGAAGGTACACATGGATACACAGGAGCCAAGTGTCTGACAGAATGAAGGTACACATGGATACACAGGAGCCAAGTGTCTGACAGAATGAAGGTACACATGGATACACAGGTGCCAAGTGTCTGACAGAATGAAGGTACACATGGATACACAGGTGCCAAGAGTCTGACAGAATGAAGGTACACATGGATACACAGGAGCCAAGTGTCTGACAGAATGAAGGTACACATGGATACACAGGTGCCAAGTGTCTGACAGAATGAAGGTACACATGGATACACAGGTGCCAAGTGTCTGACAGAATGAAGGTACACATGGATACACAGGTGCCAAGAGTCTGACAGAATGAAGGTACACATGGATACACAGGAGCCAAGTGTCTGACAGAATGAAGGTACACATGGATACACAGGTGCCAAGTGTCTGACAGAATGAAGGTACACATGGATACACAGGAGCCAAGTGTCTGACAGAATGAAGGTACACATGGATACACAGGTGCCAAGTGTCTGACAGAATGAAGGTACACATGGATACACAGGTGCCAAGTGTCTGACAGAATGAAGGTACACATGGATACACAGGTGCCAAGTGTCTGACAGAATGAAGGTACACATGGATACACAGGAGCCAAGTGTCTGACAGAATGAAGGTACACATGGATACACAAGAGCCAAGTGTCTGACAGAATGAAGGTACACACGGATACACAGGAGCCAAGTGTCTGACAGAATGAAGGTACACATGGATACACAGGTGCCAAGTGTCTGACAGAATGAAGGTACACATGGATACACAGGTGCCAAGTGTCTGACAGAATGAAGGTACACATGGATACACAGGAGCCAAGTGTCTGACAGAATGAAGGTACACATGGATACACAAGAGCCAAGTGTCTGACAGAATGAAGGTACACACGGATACACAGGAGCCAAGTGTCTGACAGAATGAAGGTACACATGGATACACAGGTGCCAAGTGTCTGACAGAATGAAGGTACACATGGATACACAGGAGCCAAGTGTCTGACAGAATGAAGGTACACATGGATACACAGGAGCCAAGAGTCTGACAGAATGAAGGTACACATGGATACACAGGTGCCAAGAGTCTGACAGAATGAAGGTACACATGGATACACAGGTGCCAAGTGTCTGACAGAATGAAGGTACACATGGATACACAGGTGCCAAGTGTCTGACAGAATGAAGGTACACATGGATACACAGGTGCCAAGTGTCTGACAGAATGAAGGTACACACGGATACACAGGAGCTAGGTGTTCGAAAGAAAAAAGTTTACATAAACACAGTGTTCGAAGAGATAAAAGTATACACGAACACAAGAGCTAAGCGTTCGAAAACAGTGAGCAACACCGGAAAATTGGCGGGAAGACGAGTAGTAAACGTGAAGTGTGTGAAGGTGCCAAAATGGACCGGATATATGCTGAGGCAGGCAAGGAAAGTGGCGAGTAAAGAAGGAAGGGAGGGAAGGAAGGATTAGAGAAGTGAGGGAAGGAGGGATGAGAGACGGGATTGAAGGAAAGACTGGAGTAGGGAGGGAAGAAGGGAGAACAGGAAGGAGGGGAGCATTGAAGGGGAGAGGGAGAGAAGAAATGAAGGAAGTAGAGAATAAGGAAGGATGATGATTGACGTATTGAGACCGAAGGAAGGAAAAGGAATGACGTGGAGAAGGAGGGTATAAGAAAGGCGGGGCGTAGGAGAAGAGAGTAAGAACAACTGATACTGGGAAAAGGAATGTAGAGGGGAAGGAAGGAGAGAGAGAGAGAGAGAGAGAGAGAGAGAGAGAGAGAGGGAGAGAGGAGAGAGAGAGAGGAGAGAGAGAGAAGAGAGGAGAGAGAGAGAGAGAGAAGAAGACAAAATGAGAAGGTGGAGTGCTTATTAGAGAGGTGTAGAGTGTATACTAAGTTAACATTACTACGCTAATCAATGTGAACTGATGTGCCTCTCACCCTCTTAAATATGAAGATGGATTCTCTCTTTGTTCATCCCTCAATACACTCACTCTGCTGCAGTCCTCACTACACTCACCACTCTGCTGCAGTCCTCACTACACTCACCACTCTGCTGCAGTCCTCACTACACTCACCACTCTGCTGCAGTCCTCACTACACTCACCACTCTGCTGCAGTCCTCACTACACTCACCACTCTGCTGCAGTCCTCACTACACTCACCACTCTGCTGCAGTCCTCACTACACTCACTCTGCTGCAGTCCTCACTACACTCACCACTCTGCTGCAGTCCTCACTACACTCACCACTCTGCTGCAGTCCTCACTACACTCACCACTCTGCTGCAGTCCTCACTACAC